>JAYJMB010005323.1:0-12089 GCA_036873735.1 Pouteria campechiana | reverse complement strand
TACACACAAATAGGCCATTCATTTACAAAGGCAACTTTGCCTAATTCACATCAAACCAATATAGAACAAATCCTAAATATTATGGTCAGTCCAACTACATGCCACAGCCATATGCATTTTGTATATGACATGATCATTATGTATTTAACACAATTCATAATTAAGCATCTTTAAAACAATCCAATGAAGTCTTTAATCCAACTAATTTATGGCTTACATAGTCCATACACAATTTTTCCCAATTATCCCGAACTAAGTCATAGTTCAATATTCATTTTTACATTTTTAAATCACCCTATATAAATCCCAAAACATCAAAATTCTGATATTAATCAAATTTTCCATATTAATTTCATATAATTCATAAAATTTCCAAAAAGTCAATTTTCACAAAACCCTAACAAGCCAAAAATCATGATTTTCAAACCCAATTCACTTCTAATTTATGGTAATTAACTCAATACTCATTTTCCCCATAATTACCATATCATTTTCTTCTAAAAATCACATTTTAGAAAATTGTATAAAACCCTAATTTATAGAAATCTCAAATTCGGACAAGAAAGGGCATCTTACCATGGAATCCATGCATGGCGTCATCCCATAAATATGCTTCCAAGCCCAAAGTTCCAAGTAGCACCATCTATTTGCACAAAACAGCATCTTCTTCCCCAATCCACGAATCCAGTAGTTGGATTTTATCATCTTCATCCAAAAATAATGGATTCTCACTTAAAATAAGAATCCCCTAGCTAAATCATGGTGGAATCATGCTAGACGGGGTCTAGGGCATGATTTTGGGGCATGGGAGAAGAAATGGAATGAAGAATAATGAAATGGAACAGATTTGGAGCTTAAAACATCGTATTTTTTCAGTGCTCCAGCACACCAACAGGCATGTGTCACAACATAGAAAGCCTGTTTCATGACATAGACTCCATTGACTAACTAGTTTCGTGACATGGAAAACCTATGTCACGACATTGAATTCCTATGTCACGATACTAACCTATTGCCTCAATATATAACTAGCAATTTGAGAATAAATTTTACATGGAATGTCCAAATGATCTAATTTTTAATGGATTGGAAAGTTAATTTTAAGGGTTACAACTATTATGTTAACCAATATTTCCAAATCATCGCACAAACAAGACAAAAAGTTCTATAAAGTTGACCCATTTCATTCATCTCATTATTTTTTAGTCATTTGGAACAACTTTAGTGTATTAGTCATAAATTCCTCATACAAAATCTAAATGGAGTGATTTTTCTTCCATTAGACATATAATTTCATGATCTACAACTTCTATGTTGAACATGTTTTCAAATTAGTCCATTATTTATGTCAACAATCAATCACAATGACCCTTTTTCAAATTTAGCATTTTCGTTTATGAAAGGTCACCATAGCCCCATTTTTACATAAAACATTTCGAATCTCCCAATAATCACTTCCAACACATCACATACATGAAATGAATTATGTTCATATCATTCACTACCTTATTTGAGGTCAATTATCAAAAATCACTCATTAAGTTCTTTTTAACAAAATTTTCATATATAAACAACTCTATAGGCCATTTTCATTCCAAATTGCGTCCAATGCTCAAACCAATGTTCCACACACATTACAATATATATAATAACTATCTTAGGCTATTTACATTTAAATTTATGAAATTTATGAAATTCAAGCATCAAACTCTTTCCCTGTCTGCATAAACAATTTTGAATCACCTCAAACATCATATAATGCTATTCATATGTGTCATAAACATGCTTTTACTCAATTTCTCTACTTAAGTTCTTTTCTTTCTCATTAACTTTATATAGCTCCAATAGTGAAATTTATCGAATTCATAAGGTAAACTCCACCCATTTCCACATGAGTAGATTTTAAATACCATAGGTGTTACATTCAAGGCTTTGAAAGATAAGCATAGGGAGACCAAAATGTAGCTTGATAGAATAACTATTGAATGCCCCCAGTTAAGAGAAGAAAACTCCAAGCTCGAGGTTAGCCAAAATATCTTAAATAACTTGAGTAGGTCAAGGTAGAAAATAATGCCTTGAAAAAGACCTTGACATCCACCTTATTAAAAATGAAACCAAAGGAGAAAGGAGGAAAAATTAGAAGAATGCAAATTATGATTTTGGAAGAAAAACAAGGATCCAAATAGAACTTAATTTGGCTACCTAATGCTATTGCAAATGTTATAAATGTAACTTATTCTTGAAATGATAGATTAGTGGCACCCAAGAAGCAATGGGTATGAAAATTAACTGTAACCCACCTGGACCCATTCCCACACCAAAGATTAAAGCTTAACTTTGTCTACATGGGTGTGCTTGAAAGCCACGAGAAGCAATGCATGGTACATTGACAATGGTTGCTTAAGTACATGATGGGGGAAAGGGGGTTGTTCATAGGGCTTATAACAAAGAAAGGTGGAGTAGTTACCTTTGGGGACAATGAAAAAGGTAGAGTGGTTGGGATTGGTAAGGTTGGCCAACCTTAATCTACTATAACTTTAAATGTTTTGCTTGTAGAGGGATTAAAACACAACCTATTGAGTGTAAGCCAATTTTGTGACAATGGTTACAAGATTGTGTTTGAATCTCAAAGTTGTTCTATGTTAGTTGAGTCAAACTCAATTGTAATACTTAGAAGAAGGCATGGAAATGTACATTTGGTAGATTTATGTGATATCAAAGCCAAGTGTCTTGTTACAAGCAATGATGAATCCTTATTATGGCATAGAAGACTAGGATAATAAAAATATGATTGAAAAGATGTACAATAAAGATCTTGTTGTTGGCTTACTAAAGCTAGAATTTGACAAAAGTGAGTTGGGTGATGCTTTCTTAAAAGGACAGCAAGTAAAAGAATCTTTCAAATCTCATAAAGAACATTACACAACTAAATCACTTCAACTGCTACATATGGATCTTATTGGACTAACAAGAACTAGAATTCTTGGAGCAAAACATTATGCCTGTCATTGTAGATGACTTTTTTAGATTTACTTGGATAATGTTTCTTGCATCAAAAGATGGGGCTTTTTCATTCTTTGAAGTCTTTACCAAACATGTGGAGAATGAATAAAGCTCTCACATCATTACCACAAGGAGTGATCATGGTGGAGAATTTGAGAATCAAAAGTTCACTACTTTCAATGAAAGCAATGGTATACTTCGTATATTCTCTGCAGCAAGAACATCCCAACAAAATGGAGTAGCTGAGAGGAAAAATGGATCCTTGTAAAAGATAGTAAGGACAATGTTGAGTGAATATAATTTGCCTCAATATTTTTGGGCTAAATTAATGAACACTGCATGCTACATCATAAACAGAATTTATGCAAGGCCAATACTCAACCAAACTCCATTTGAACTGTATTATGGTAGAAAATCAAATACTTCACACTTTCATACTTTTGGATGTAAATGCTTCATTCCTAATAATGTAAAGGAAAACCTTGAAAAATTTGATAGTAAATTTGATGCAGGCATTTTCCTTAGATACTCCATTGTTACCAATGCATTTAGAGTTTATAACTTTAGAAATAGGATTGTTGAGGAGTCTGTCCATGTAAAGTTTGATGAAAGTACTAACCCTTCAAGGATAATTAGTAATTTTGATGATGAGACTAGTGAACTCACAACATTAGTGGAAAATATGAAACTACAAGAAAAAGAAAAAGAAACTTTGCAATCAAGGATAGTTTTGGATGAAGCAAAAAAAAAATTGAACCATCCACTAGTAAGGTAAATAATGAAGGTAACAACTCTCTTCCTAAAGACTGGAGGTTCATGCATGCTCACCTTGAAAACTAGATAATTGGTGATATATATGATGGAGTTAGAACTAGATTCTCATATCAACAAGTATGTGACAATTTTGCCTTCATTTCTCAACTAGAACCAACATGATTAAACAAGCCTTAGAAGATGAAAATTGGATCATAGCTTTGCAAGAAGAGTTGGACTAATTCAAAAGAAATGATATATGGACACTTGTTCCAACACCATCCCATCAATCTGTCATAAGAACTAAATGAGTCTTTAGGAATAAATTAGATGAATTTGGAATAGTTGTGAAAACTAAGGTAAGATTGGTAGAAAAAGGGTATTGTCAAGAAGAAGGAATTGACTTTAAATAGTCATATGCCCCTATTGTTAGGATAGAAGCTATTAGAATGCTACTAACTTTTTCATCTTTTATGGATTTTAAGTTGCATCAAATGGATTTCAAAAGTGCATTCTTAAATGGATTCATAAATGAAGAGGTATATGTGGAATAACCCCCTGAGTTTAAAGATCCCCATGATCTAAACCATGTATTCAAACTTAAGAAAGCCCTTTATAGTCTTAAAAAGGCTCCTAGAGCATAGTATGAGAGGCTAAGTAAATTCTTGCTTGAAAAAGGATTTACTAGGGATAAAGTAGATACCACACTCTTCATTAAGCATGACATGAAAGATATTTTGATTAATCAAATTTATGTTGATGATATTGTATTTGGTGCTACTAATGACAAATTATGTCAAGAGTTTTCTAAAGTCATGTAGGGAGAATTTGAAATGAGCTTGATTGGAGAGTTGAACTTTTTTTTAGAATTGCAAATCAAGCAAATGAAAGAAGGAATATTCATCCACTAAGCTAAATGCACCAAAGAACTCCTGAAGAAGTTCAAATTGAAAGATGAAAAATCTTTGGAAACTCCAATGAGTACATCAATCAAGATGAACAAAGATGAAAAATATAAATCCATTTGTCAAAAGCTTTATAGAAGCATTATAGATCTATACTCTATTTAACTACTTATAGACCCAATATCATGTTTACTGTTTGCATGTGTGCTAGATTCCAGGAATCACATCTTGTAGTCATTAAAAGAATCTTTAGATACCTCTTAGATTCATCGAACCTTGGTTTATGGTATCCAAAAGGTTCAAATTTTGAATTAGTAGGGTACTTAGATGTAGACTTTGTTGGCTATAAGTAGATGGAAAGAGTACCTAAGGGTTATACTAGTTTATTGCAAGCATGATCATATCATGGTTCTATAGGAAACATACTTGTGTTGCATTATCAACTGTAGAAGTTGAATATGTAGCTACAAGTAGTTGTTGTGCACGAATTCTCTAGATAAGACAATAATTGGGTGACTATGATTTGAAGTATGTTGACGCACCTATTAGACGTGATAATACTAGTGTAATATATTTGGCAAAAAATCTAGTATTGCTTTCAAGAACTAAACGCTTACGCATTATTTCATTAAAGATCATGTACACAATCATAATATTTGCTTGGAATATGTACCAACTGAAGATTAGTTAGCAAATATTTCCACTAAGCCACTCCCAGATGATAGATTTTGCAAAATTGGAAGGGAGTTAGGTGTATTAGATCCATGTGCATGAATTATGTATGATATATCATTTGAATGCAAGTCATTGTAAAATCTCATGATGTTTTAGTTATATTTTCAATGATTTAAATAATCTAACTGTTATATTTATATTTGAATGCTTAAAAATTTACATTTTCTTATAAGACCATGAAAATTTTAGGTATGTTTGATTTCAATTTTATTAATTTGGTATATAATACACATGAAAACAGTTAAATTTTTGGAAAAATTCATTAAAAAAATTTATGAAAATAGGTGAAATACCATTGTTAATATGAGAATGAGGGAGGAAATAAATTAAATTATGCATAACAAGTGGAGATGAGTTGGAGAAATGGGATAGAAAATTTTAGTAAGAAGTGGAGTATAATACATGTACATATATGATGAAATTCTAAATTTTTATTATGGAAAATTATAAAAATCATGTGAAATGTTATTATTAACATTTGAATTATAATGCAAGTGGTGCATATATATATTAGTTGAATGAAACGAGGATGACAGAAAAATTTCAAGTGAAGTGCATATGCATACATGAAATTGGGCAGTTAGACTACCATAGTATTTTTAATATAAAAAGCTAAAGTTCATCCCCCAAAAGGCCATTCTGGTAGCAACCAAGAGAGCCCGCATTTCAGCCCCTCCCATCTTCTTGTTTGAATGAAATTCATCTCTTTCATTTAGGAAAACCTTGTGGGAATCGATCAAGTCATGGATTGCAGTTTATGGCCTCAAGAATTTTGTGAATTTAAGGGAGTTTAGGCCATTCAAAATTAAAGATCAGCTATTGTTGGTGGGACCCACTAAATAAATCATAATTTTAAGGTATGCAATCCATTATTATAACTTGTTAATTATTAATTATGGCTGTTTTGTTGATGGATGGATGAATTAATGATTTTTACTTAAAGTGGATCAAGCTAGGGTTTTGTAGGACTCATCAAGAAAGATTAGGGGTTGTAATTGTTGTATAAATTAATAAAAGTTTGTTGTAATTAGCTTATGGCATGCTTGATGTAATCAAAAATTAAATCCAGCAAGTATAAGTGATGAACACGATCATGTTACCCATTAGTTGTTTAAGCAAATGTTTGAGTAAATATCATTAAGGAATTGCTAAGTAATTAAGCTCAATTACTTGTAGAAAATCTCTGATTAATCAAGTATTTAATACAGAAATTAATGAGATCCAAGCAGATTGAAATAAATGAGGCAGCTATGGTGGAGAGCAGGGTAAATGCAGGGTATTTAGGTGGTTTAATGAGGTTGCTGCCAATGATTAATTGTAATGTGTTATATGTGTAGGGTTGCACTTTTATAGTGTGATTAAGGGGTGATTAAATGAGTGTTTCAATAGATAATTGCAGTGGAAATCACAAGTCAATTAAGGTAAGTAGGTGTTTTAATTTCAACTTGAATTGGACAATTTAATTTTTGATTTTGGGCATTGAATGTTTAATACAATATGACATGTCATATTATAGTTTAATTGGGTTTTGTTTACTTTGTTTAATCATTTTTAGTGTCTTAATTTGGCATACATGATTTTCATTAAGAAAATATTAAAAACAGATGGTAAATTGAAATGAAAAAGGACATATGTATTACATGAAATTATCTATTTAAGTATCCATCTTAAGTTTGATTAAAACTATAGAAAATGAATTGATTTTGCAAACATAAAAATATGGGTTTATTTTCCAGATGTTGATAAGGAAATCTAGAAATTTTCAAAGAACAATTCTATCGTTTAATGGCCCAAAAAAATCAGGGAAATAAGTACTCAAAAATTTGCCCGCTGCCCATTTTACCAATATTTGTTGTTTTTTGTATTTTATTTTTTATTTCATCAAATTAAGTTATTTAACCTAATATTTTAAATAAAATTCAATTAGATTATTTTCATCTACATAAAATGTTTTAGATGAAACAAATTTGGAAAATTTTGTATATAATTTTTATTTTAAATTTTTGTATTTTATTTTTAAGCTTCGCAATTTAAATTATTTTTAACTAAAAATTTTCTCATACAATTTTGATACAATGTGTAATCTACAAAAAAGTTTTCAAGTCAAACAGAGATTTATAAAATAGTAAATATTAATTTTATTTTAGAATTTATGTATATATATTTTATGCCCTTGAAAGTTTTGGTAAATTCTGGTTTTGGCGCCTAGTTGGTGTAGAGCCCAGTGTGGCTCATATATATATATATATATTGTGATGGCTATAGGGCCAACCTGTATTCGCCATGTGGTAAGTAGTGGCCTGGTTAGGTAGTGGGCGATTGGGTGGGCAGCCAGCGCTGTGGGGCATTGGTATTGGCCTGGATGGCCTGATTGATATGATTACATGAGTAGATTATGTAGGCACATTTATGAAGAATTGGTACTCTTGTGGGGCAATAAGGGTAGGGTACCACTGGATATAGCAGTATGGCTGTGTGGGCCTGACAAGCTTTTAGTCAGGAGTGTTAGGATGGACCTGCCGCGTTAAAGAGTGAAAGGGTAATGTTCTGATTTGTATGCCTCCTGGGGAGGAGTGTGTGGATGGTTGAGGAGTGTGTGGATAATAGTGGAGTAGTGTACTGGTATAGGTCATGGCAGTGTAATATGGATTGGTAGATAGAAAGGGTAATATGATGTATTGATATTTGAGTCAGTATTGACCGATTAACTATATATACGATATCCTTATGAGTATGTGTATGAAATAAGTAATGAAATATTAACATTAAAATCTTAATTAACTTGACCACTAACTGAATGTGACATCCTGCATATGACATGGCATGGTTTGCTTGTTTGTGTCATTGTTTACTGCTCTATTTGTTGTTGTTTATTACATTATTTACAGTCATATTTTTTTTGCTTACCTGCTTACTGAGTTTTGCCTAGACTCACCCCTTTTATTTAAATTTTTAGTGACAGGGTAGAGAACAGAGCCCAATAGGGTGTTGGGTCTCGTGACGGGACTAGACATTGATCACACCAGAGACACTAATTTATTTTGAGATGTATAATAATGTTTAATTGTTAACACTTGTGGATGTATATAACAAATGTATTAATATTTGGGTTACACAACATGTCATATTATTATGTGGTTACATGTGGTTTGACAGCCAGGGTACCGAGTTCCCATCGATCTTGGTTTGTGCGTGTTGTGGTGATGTTTGTTGTGGAGGCAACAGTTATATAATTTTTGATGGAAATGGTAGGGCCTGGAGGCGGCCGTATTATATTTACATATTTGAGGGTATTTGTTATATAATTGTTGTGGTTTAACATGTTGTATATAGGACAAAAGTTTTAAATCAGGGGCGACTCTGGCAGAATTTCATCTTAATTTACCACTAGTGATGCTCCAGGGAGGAGGGGCATATTTACTCCAAAAGCAAGAAGGAGCATAAAATTCACCTGAGATTGGCATTGCAGTGACTGAGAGAAGAAAAGTTGTATGCTAAGTTAAAGAAATGCAACTTCTGGATGAACAATGTAGCATTTTTGGGACTTAATATTTCAGGAGATGGTATTTTTGTAGATCCACATAAGATCAAAGTTGTGGTAAACTGGCCTTGACCTAGTACAGTGACAGAAGTTCGCAGTTTTATGGAATTGGTGGGTTATTGCCGCCTATTTGTTGAGAGATTCTCTACTATAGCTATACCTCTTACACAGTTGACCCATAAGGGAGTTCAGTTCAAATGAAATGATTAATGTGACACAGTGTTCTGGGAATTAAGGAGGAGGCTTGTGGAAGCTCCAGTTCTCAAAGTCCTAATGGGATGAGGTGGATTTGTAGTATACAGTGATGCATCTAAACATGGATTAGGGTGTGTATTGATGCATCATAGAAATGTTATTGCTTATGCATCACGCCAGCTAAAGCCTCATGAGCGTAACTACCCCACCCATGATCTAGATTTGGTAGCTATCATATTTGCCTTAAAGTTATGGAGACATTACCTCTATGGTGAAAAATGTGACATATACACAGATCATAAGAGCTTGAAATACATTTTCACTCAAAGAGAACTGAGTATGAGACAAAGGCGATGGCTTGAGCTATTAGAAGATTATGATTTGAATATCCATTATCATCTAGGCAAGGCAAATGTTGTAGCAGATGCACTAAGTAGGAAATCGAGTAGTAGCATGGAATGTATGCTCACATAAAGGAATGAGCTATTTGAAGAGATGAGGCAGATGGAGTTGTATGTGGGAATGAGAGGGCTAGTGGCACAGTTATGTCAGTTATCCTTTTAGCCCACTTTGCTAGATGAGATTCGGACTCCCCAGATGGAGACTATAGATAAGGAATTTTAGAAACTAAGAGAGAGCTTAGAGCGATGGACTACCTGATTATATTATTGGTATTGATGGCATCCTGAGATACCAAAACTGGCTTGTATTGCCTAGACATTCTACCGTGATACAGAAAATGCTAGAGAAGGCACACAATTCACCTTATACCATCCACCCAGGTAGTACCAAAATGTATCATGACCTGAGGTCACAGTATTGGTGGCATGACATGAAAAATGATGTGGCTCAGTCTGTGGTTAGGTGTCTAGTATGCCAAAGGGTGAAGGTAGAACATCAGAGGCTTGGTGGGTTATTACAACCAATTGAGATCCTAGAGTAGAAGTGGACAAATATTACTATGGATTTTATTATAGGTCTTCCCAAGACTACAGCCGGTTATGATAGTATCTAGGTTATAGTGGACAAGTTGACTAAGGTAGCTCACTTTATTCTAATTTGCACTACCTACACTGCTGAGAAATATGCATGGATTTATCGGAAGGAGATAGTGAGACTACATGGTGTGCCCAAGGTCATCATTTCTGATCATGGATCAGTGTTTATATCTAAGTTCTAAACAGCTCTACATAAAGGTATGGGTACATGTCTAGATTTCAGCAGTACATATCACCCTCAGATTGAGGGGCAAATTAAGAGGGTGAACCAGCAGATAGAGGATATGTTGAGAGCTTGCATCCTAAAATGGGGCAAATCCTGGAGTCAGTATCTTACTTTAGTGGAGTTTACTTACAATAATAGCTATCACTTTGGCATTGGCATGGCTTCTTTTGAGGCATTGTATGAGCGTAAGTGCCAATCACCCCTATACTAGTCAGAAGCAGGGGAGACTGCTATTATAGGGCCACAGATGATTGCATATACAGTCGAAAAAGTAGCCCAGATCAAGGAGAAGATCTGAGTTGCCCAGTCTCACCAGAAGAGTTATGTAGATACATGTCGGTGGGACCTAAAGTTTCAAGCAGGAGATTGGGTCTTTCTTAAAGTGTCACCTATGAAAGGTGTGGTATGATTTGGCACCAAAGGCAAGCTAAGCCCTAGATATATCTGGCCATATGAGATATTGGAATGGATTGGTAAGGTGACTTATTGTATTGCATTACCACCTTCATTAAGTGAAATCCACAATGTGTTTCGTGTGTCATCACTATGGAGATATGAACCAGATTTTTCTCATGTTTTGGCACTAGAAGAGGTACAAAAGAGTGATAATTTGTAGAATGTTGAGCAACCAATTTGTATTCTAGACAGAAGGGAAAAACAACCGAGGAACAAAGTAATACCCCTAGTTAAAGTGCAGTGGAGTTATCACTCGGAAGATGAGGCTACATGGGAGCTTGAGGATATGATGCGGTCTAATAACCTCATCTATTCATCTAAGTTTTGAGGACAAAACTTTTTATAAGGGGGAAGAATGTAAGACCCTAAAAATTTTAGGTATGTTCGATTTCAATTTTATTAATTTGGTATATAATATATGTGAAAATAGTTAAAATTTTGGGAGAATTTATTATGGAAATTTATGAAAATAGGTGAAATACTATTGTTAATATGAGAATGAGGGAGGAAATAAATTAAATTATGCATAACAAATAGAGATGAGTTGGAGAAATGGAATAAAAAATTTTAGTAAGAAGTGGAGTATAATACATGTACATATATGATGAAATTTTAAATTTTTATTATGAAAAATTATAAAAATCATGTGAAATGTTATTATTAACATGTGAATTATAATGCAAGTGGTGCATATATATTAGTTGAATGGAATGAGGATGACAGAAAAATTTCAAGTGAAGTGCATGTGCATACATGAAATTGGGCAGCTAGACTACCATAGTATTTTTAATATAGAAAGCTAAAGTTCATCTCTCAAATGGCCATTCCCAAGGCAATTAAGAGACTCCACATTTCAGCCCCTCCCATCTTATTTTAATGAAATTCATCTCTTTCATTTAGGAAAACCTTGTGGGAATCGATCAAGTCATGGATTGCAGTCTATGGCCTCAAGAATTTTGTGGATTTGAGGGAGTTTAGGCCATTCAAAATTAAAGATCAGCTACTATTGGTGGGATCCACCAAAGAAATCACAAATTTAAGGTATATAATCCATTATTGCAACTTGTTAATTATGAATATATGATTGTTTTGATGATGGATGGATGAATTAACGATCTTTACTTAAAGTGGATCAAGGTAGGGTTATGCAAGACTTATCAAGAGAGATTAGGGGTTGTAATTGATGTATAAATCAGTTAAATTTGATTGTAATTAGCTTATGGCATGCTTGATGTAATCAGAAATTAAATCCAACAAGTATAAGTGATGAATAGGTA
>JAYJMB010005322.1:0-12091 GCA_036873735.1 Pouteria campechiana | reverse complement strand
CATGTTGCTGTTTTAGGCATTTAACACACACAGCTTAATGCGCTGGGCTTTGACATGTAATTTTATCATTGAAAATTGGGTCTTGCTTTTATTTTCTAAGCCAATGGAAAACGTTATCTGCCCCGGTCATGCAGCATTTGGACACAAGCTTGCAATTTTTTAATGGGTCAATGCCTATACTATAATTTCATAAGGGTGTATTTGGATAAGGTCCATTAAATTATTTATTAGGGTGTGAAATTTGCCAGAAAGTGTATTGAGAAAAAGATAAAATAATATAATGATTAGAATGTATTAGAAAAGGTAAATGAATGATTAAAAGAATATGGGTATATGATTAAAAAATAGAAACTATATATGAATAAATAGTTGAAAAGGCATAAACGAATTATGCAAATTATTAGATCTTAAAAAATAATCTTAAGAAAATATAAAATATTATTTATTTGATATTTATTTTAAAATAATTACTTAAAATCTTAGTATTATTTTTATAAATTTTTATTTAATATGCAATTAATATTTTCTTAAATAATTTTTATTTTACAAAGAATTTCAATGAAATCTCATTAGTTAAAACAATTCTACTCACATTAATTTTTTTCAAATAAAAAATACTCAATAATATTATTTAAATATTTTAAATATCTCATTATTTGATGATAAAATAATTATACTTCATGAAACTTTTCATGAAAGTTTAATATAATATGTAGATAAAACATTTTCATCATTTGCATGGGAGAAAAAACAACTTGAGATTTTTAATATAAATATACATTTAAGAAGGAATTATATATATATACAAGAATGGTAAATTTTTTTCATAAAATCTAAACTATACACTAAACAAAAAAAGTCTCATTTTGTAGGGAGAAAGGATTCCTACATTTCAAATAATTTAAAGGAGAATAAGCGAGGTAATATTGTCTTAAAGTTTATTAATGTGGGAAGCTTATGGAAAAATGAAAAATTTTTACTTCTTTCGAAACGCTATTTTTCAGCTTTGGCGGTGACATGAAGTGCTTAAAAATGTCTAGCCAAATACTCTCAAAAATCCACAACAATGCTTTTAGGCATGTAAAAGTGCTTTTACCCTTAGTAAACGCAAGGCCAAATGAAACGTTCAACTCTGGAATTTCCAAGGAAAATTGTTCAAAGGAACCACTCTTTGAATATTTTAAATAACTTTTTATTTTTTGTTAGGGAAATGAAATGAACTCCAATCCAACCATCTTTCTTAATATCACCTATTTACTAAGTAATTTAAATTTTATCTAAATAAAGTTCTTAAATAAGTCCAAATTTTGGATCATTTGAGAGCTAATAACTAGCCTACAAAACTATTTTTTTCTTACAAGATATAATTATGCATCCATATATTTAAAAGTCTTCTCCCTGGATTAACTTATAATTCTGCATAGTTTTGTGACGTTAAAGTATATGTGGGTATAAATAACTTTCATATTTTATATATAATTTTATATACCTTTAAATAGTGTAGCCCACATAGACATTGATTAAAATGTTTTCACTTGCTTCAACTAAAATGATGATACCAAGTATGATGGCAGGAGTTGATTTTATCTAATATTTTTTTATTAATTTAAAAATAAAGAGGTTCCATTCTTTTTAACCATTTCTCTTTATGAAATTTAAATACTAGTTACTTAGAATTTGTTACACAAGAGCCAAATTTTTATTTAGTTCATCTAAGGCCCACTAACATGATTTTATAAAATCTGCTATATTCGTTTTCTTTACAAAATATGCTTATTTACAAAAGTAATTATTATTTTTATAAAGGAATTTGTAAGCAACTTAATTTTAATTAATTTTGTAATGAATATATATTCATTAAAATTATTTTTTTTGTATAATCTGTATAAATTTAAATAAATAATCACATGCACCTTGAATGAGATAGATTTAATAAAATCATCTTAGGGGACCTTACGTAAACTAGCCTTTTGTGTAACTTATTCCAAGTGATCAATGTTCAATAAATTTTGCATTTAATCTCTTAGAATATTAGTTAATTAGCACTCAATTTATTTTAAATTTTAAATTTCTTTTAACCATTGCAATGTACAAGTCACTTTATGTAATGCCTATATTTTTAAGCATGGTCTTTTATGAGAAATGTTCAAGGGGGGGGAATTTATTATTGAAACTATGTTTCAAAATATTAAATATTTTAGTATATTTTTATTTTGTTCTATTATAACATTAATTTTTAAGAAAAATATCATTTATAATACATCATTATCAAATAAATTTAATAATAAGTCAATATATTTGATTAGCTAAATAAAAATTATAATAAGGGATTTCACATAATAATCACTTCAAGTTAAAAATAAAAATATTGCAAGAATCTTTTATTGGCTTGTAATGAGTAGGAATAAGAAAATTAAATAATAAATATATGATTTTTAAGTTAAAAAATAAAAAATAAGAAAAAATCATAAGTTGAATAATAAGTAAAATAAGAAAAAAATTAAAGTAGGTCCCTTAGATTAAATAACTCAATAATTGAATAATTAATATTGAATTTAGAAATTTCTAAATCAAATAATGAAAAATGAAAGGCTTAGTTTAGGATTGTTAAATTAAATAATAGAAAATTAAAATATAATATAATATAATATAATAAATATTTAATTCTTCATATTCAACTCTTTTTTTAGTGAATTGCCTAATAAATATCATTATCTTGCTCTTCATTTACGAGGTCATGCCCAAAGAATAGTAAAAGAGGACGATAACAAATATGCAACAAAAGAAACAAGAATCACCTTATGTGTGTTAGTGTTGTTGGCACACCATATAAGATAAAGGAAAGAGTATTCAAAATGCTTTTATTCTTTAACCATTGAATTTATAATCTATAGTATATAAAAAATAATTATTTTTTTATTTTTAGTAAATTTTATCATATAAATTTTTTAATATAATTAATTTTATGATATTAAAAAATATTTTTTTATGTAGAAAAACTTATAATTTCAAAATAATTTTAATGGTAGGAATACTTTCTCCTTAATTATCTTAGTATAAGCTTACTTGAAACTCTAATTTAGATGATCTTTTTATGTTAAAGAAATAATTTTATTTAAAATATATGATATGATGGAGATGAATATATAAAATAAATATCAAGTCCCACTTTTCGTAGAATTGAAAATGACTTTTATGATCTTCCATTGCTAAAACTATATATCTTTTTCCTTCCTTTATTTGTATAAGTAATTTTTATTGTTGGTAGGATCAACTAAATATATACCTCACAGAAAAGAAATTTTATTAAAACTAGATCAAGCCCACTAGTTACTCAGAATCGATGCATATATCGGTATGATCCAGCTAGTTACTAATTTTGGAAACTTAACTTGATTGAATTGATCGAACTGGTGGTCAAATCGATTTCAAAATTGCCCAATTTAATGGTTGAAAAAAAAAACTTTGTTATTCCCTTCTCACAACGCACTCCCACCTAACTTACTACTTCTCACTTTTCACCCAATCCCTTTTGTTAGTCCATAAAGGTGTAGGTAGCCCAAGAGGAGGGTATATCTAGCTTTAAAAATTTTAGCCAAAAATAGATAGTGTAAGGAGGGGTTAAATAATGATGCACAAAACGCACTATAAAAATTTACAATATATAATGGTTTGGCCTAACATAGGTGTTAGTCCCTAAGGTTAGGTAAATACTTAATGGCGATGGGTGAATTGAGTAATTAAAAATCTATGTTAAAACCCCTTTAAGAGTTAATGTCACTCTAGCGACAATAAAAATAGTAGGCATGCAAATAGTCAAGACATAAGGATTTTTATAATGGTTCGAGTCAACACTATATATCACTCTTCTAAGAACACTCTCATTTTAGTATCTTGGGTTCCACTATCTCAAAATAGAAGAAATAAAATTAGTATACCTAGCACTCTTCTAGATCAGCTCTAAGATATATAAACTAGTGCAACACGCACTCTTATAGATCAACTTCAAGGGGCATAAACTAGTGCAACACGCACTCTTCTAGTCACCTCCATAGGGCATACACTAGTGTAACATGCACTCTTCTGGATCAGCTCCTAGGAGCTTAAACAATATAACTCCTATTTGTAAGACATGCTTCAACAGACAGTCATAGCTCTAAGCCTGGTTTTAACTACCAGCTCAAGGCAATCACAAGATCTATGGAAGAAAAATTAAATACACATATAAAGTGTTTCACAAAAAGTGTAAGGGAAGAAATTTAAAACTTGAATTCTGAAGTAAATGATCTTCCCAAATGGTGATTGAAGGCCTTTAATTAATGATAAGAAAGATTCAAGAGTAAGGCTCAAGTCACTTGAATGTAATAGAAGTTTTGGCTTAGTAATCACTCTCTTTTCTATCCTTGTTGTTCTTTTTTGTCACAACATTATTGCATTTATAGTGGTTTTGACATTTAGCCGTTGGTGGTAGGTGACCTTTATTAAATGTAGAAGACCATTCTGATTATCTCTCTCTCAAAAACACCATCTTATAATTAATTCTAATTAGCTAAGATGTCTACAACACCATTCTTGCAAGAGAGGAATATGAGTTGCTAGTTTAAGCAAGCATTAAATGAGGAGATCCTACAATGAGCTAACCGTTTCATCATTTTGGAATGAAGCTCATTAAGTTCGGATGAAGTCAATTGATTCAATTTGTCTGAGGAAGAGTTTAAGAAGATGATGCTTCATTCTCATCTTCCAAAGTTAATTTCGGATAAAGTCTTATCTTTCAGCTTACAGTCATATTATCCGTAGTTAATTTCAGACAAATTTTGACAACATGGATGAAGCTAGATAGTCTTGGATTTGGAAGAAGTTCACTTTTGTTTTTAGCTTCACTCAATCGGATGGAGTAGTACAAAATCTTCTTGCTCCGCATTTGTCCGAGATTAATTTTGGACAAACTTTAGATTCCCGACGAAGCTAGTTGACATGTTCTCAATTAGATCCAATTTTCAAATAAAGGCTTCTAGCGGTTAGATTCAATGTTCTCTTGTGCCTTTGTTTTTACTTTGTTCGAATTGTCTTTTCCGTCAGTATGGAATCTTGGACAGATTGATGCCTTGGAGCATGATCTGAACCCTCTGTTTTTTGTTTTGGACTTCTTTTGGAATATTTACTTCATGCATTTGTTAAGATATTGATTACGTAGTCCTTTCCTTCTGCAATTTGTTTCTTAATGCTAACATCTTGATGGATTTCATTAGTACATGACTTAATCAAGTTTTGTTTGTCATCAAAACTATGCATTTACACTAACAATCTCTCCCTTTTTAGCGATGACAAAACTTGATTAAATTATCTCGTTATAAAAGAATAATCTCTTCTGAATGAATGAATGTATATTGAGCTATCTCTCTTTTCTTTTGAATGATTGATAACACTATTGAACATTCTACAAATTGTTGTTTTCTCATCCTAACTAATTGACTATCTCTCATTGTTATACTCACATATATTCTCCCCCTGACTAATTTATGATCATACCGCATATTATACTTTTCATATTCTCTCCTAGAGATAATTTCATAGCGATTCTCTCCCCATTTTCTTGGTTCCTTACGCAATGGGGGGGGGGGAGAATTGAGCTTTTAAAACTTTTGGTCTAAATCAGATGATTATGGTGTTATAAGAATAAATAAAACAGATTGCATAATAAACAACACAAGATTTTTATAGTGGTTCGGCCATTCCTGGGTCCCTACTCTACTTTTCTGAGTTTGTCTTCTCTACTGAGCTCAGGTTCCACTAATACCTTGATCAACTAGATCAAATGCACATTGGTTTTACAACAAGCTCACCAACTAATTTACTAGTTTCCCAAGCTAACCAGAAACTTTCACAACCTATTGGTTTTCCAAAGCTCACCAACAAACTTACACTTTTCAGCAAGTTTCCTACTTGCTTATCTCTATATATAAATAACAAGCACTCTGCTTGTGTTGCCAAACACTAAAATAAAGTGTACAGATTAATGCCTCTTACTTAGGTAGATTTGTATATAAATTAAAAATTCTAAGTGAAAGATTAAACAATAAGAGTAAAAGATTTAAACTCCTTGATTGAGTAGAGATTTGAATTTGATAGCTTTGGCTGAGTTGTATCCGTTGGAGTTGAACTTTTGGAGGAAAATTTTGAATGCTCTTTGTGTGATCAGTAAAGTTCAAAAAATATTCAATCAGGCTATTTTCTTCTGCTTCTGAATCTTTCTTTTATAGGTCGAGAGAGATTTTTCCATTGCTAATCTTGGTAGACAATCAAACATTCAAAAACTTTTTTCTTTACCTTATCTTTTGTTTGATATCTGACTTTGTTGCCTTTTGTTATCAATCTGCTACTTCTGTTGTTGATTTTTTCAAACATTTACTTTTTGTATCAAGTGTTCCAAAGCGATAAGTGAACATGTGGTGTCTTAACTGATTTTGGATAATCTGACTTATTTTCTTCAGATTTTTCAAAGTAATCCTTCTTAGTTGCATTAGTCATTTATTGAGAGAAGTTCAGATTTTTTGAACTTATATTGCCTTCAAAAAAGTAATCTGAAGCTTTGTACAAACATTTACAAAGCTTGATCAACATTTCCGAATCATGGCTTAACATCTTCGAAGCATGACTGATTGTTTCCGAAACCTATCTAGTTATTTTCGAAGTGTCTTATAACTTGTCCAAAACATCCATGACTTCTCCGAAGCTTTTCAACTTTCTACGAAGCATGCTGCAACTTGTCCAAAGCTTCTTTGTGCTTTTTTCAAAGCATTCTTGATAATTTTGAAGCTCTTTTGATTATTTTGAAAGGTGTTGTGACTTGTCCAAAGCAATCTTGATTAGCTCTGAAGTACACTATAAGATCTCCAAAGCTTTGAAAAAGACCCTAAAGTATGCTTATGACAAGTTCGAGACTGGCTTTGAGAATTTTGAAACTTATTTTGTACTTTTTTCGAAGTGCTTTATGATGATTTTTGAAGCTTACAAAGAGGGTTCCGAAGTACGCTTGAATATTTCTGAAGCTTACTATTTTTACTCACAGACTTGTTCGAAGCTTGTTAATTGTCTCTGAAGTTTCTCTGCATTCTTTCCGAAGTGAACTTCAACCACTCCAAAGTTTCATTATGCCTTGTCCCTAGCTCATTGAGACATCTCTGAATTATATCATGTCAGTTTTTTGAAGCTTAGGCCATTTTCTCCAAAGTGTTCCAATTATCTACGAGACTGCGTTGATAGATCTCCGAAGATATGTTGAGAAATTTTTGAAGCAATTTAATCTTTTCTTAAGTGCGTTAAAGTGATTCTAAAGTTGCTTCTTTCGACTCCAAAGCATGTCTTTGATACTTCAAAAATTCTGTTTTTTTGAATCAAGTATATGTGAAATTTATATACTTAATTTTGAAAGAGCATTTACTTCATATCTTTCTTTTATCATTGTAAAGATTATTTTCAAGTTGAATGATTTAAACTTTCTGCAACATTCTTGAAAATGAGATGTTAGTACCTTAATGTTTCACTCATACTTTTGTTCATCATTAAAACATACTTGGTTAAGAATGTTCATCATCAAAATCAAGCTAGATAATATGGTTCAACATTCTCTCCTTTTTTGATGATGATAAAACAATGAGTGATGTACCTTTCAAAACTTATCTAATTATGGATCTAATGCAACTTATTTTGCAGATATTTCAGAAAAATTTTAATTGGCTAATTTAGATTAGCTCCTCCTAAATTGATGCACATTTTGTTATAGAAATTTTATTAATATCAACAGAAATTTTCAATGTATCACATTTTATGACATAAGTTTTATATCATAGATTTTTCATACATTTTTCTCCCCCTTTTTGTCATACTCAAAAAGGTGGAAACAAATATTAACAGTAATTTGCAATCATGTGAAAGAAATGCATATATATATATATTGAGTTTTTGAAAAGTTATAATGTAGATACATCAGAAAAAATACAGGAAGTATTACATTAGAGAAAAAAGAAAAATTACAACAGATCTATTTTGGTGGTTTGTGTTTTCTCTGATATGTCTTTTAAAAGACATCTTGCAGAGGTGAAAGTGGTGGTTTGGGTTCAGAAGAAGATTAGGGTGCGGAAGAAGATGGTTTGGGTGAGGGCTTGGATGTTCTACCCCTTTTTGGTGAAGGAGGATGCATAAAAAATGGATCCTGTGGAACTGCTACATAAGGTTCATGCGTGTATGCAATGGGTCCACAGCTATGAACATAAATAATATCAATTCTTTCTAAATATTTGTATCCAATAACTCAGGAAAGACTGGAGGAAGCCCTTTTATGAGAGCTTCTGTGTTTGCATTCAACCGAGCTCTATACTCCTCATGGTACAATATGATTCTCTCATAAGGAGCCTTCTTATATTCCTTAGGAGGTGGAATTCTTACTTTCCTCTTTAGTTTGGAAGTGGATGGCTGTGAGAAAGAAGGTGATGGTTTTGGTTTGGGAACTGACTTTGGTTTTGGTTTTAGGGCTAGTTTTAGTTTTGGGATAGCAGGTGGCTTTTTGGTTTTGGTAGTGGAAGGAGGTGGAAGACATTATCATCCTAGTGAAGACTATATCTGCCTTATCCTATTTTGGAGAGAAGGATCATCTATTTGAGGATATGGGAAAGACATTATTAGTAATGGCCTTTAGGTTGGCATTTTTGTCAAAAAAGTGAATTCTTCCTTAGTGAGAATAAAGAATTTGTGAGGACTTGATGGAGATGGAAACTGTTTTCTAATGGGTTTTAACATTGGAAGCATTTGTAGAAGTTTCTCAGAGTAATACTAAATAATTGACTTTATATCAAGAATTAGACTGAATGGAGGATTTAGAAAAAGGAGAATCCTTTGAAGAAGGTTAGGATCCTCAAGTTCTGGAAATGGTAATTCTTGTTTGGGAATGACAATGTTTTGAGAAGCAAACATTTTGACAACTTCAAGAGCGAGTTCTGATCTTGCTTTGAACTCTGAAAAGGTCATCATGATTGAATTAGATAGACAAAGAATAACATCAGGATGATCATTAATTGGTTTGCTTTGAGGTGGCTTTTGTGGTGGAGAGGGAGGATACATGTAATCTGGAGAAGGTTTGAAGTTTGGTGGATGGTTAAGAGAGTTGTCCCACTCAGGTGGAATGTCCTCAATTCTGTCAGGTATTATATCTCCTGATCTGATAAATGTCATTGAGAATATATTGAGATTGTAGAGTTGGGATGAAATCTAGATATAATACTCCTTTGAGGGATTATGAGTATTATTTTCTGAGGTTGAAAGTGATGGACGTGGTGATGGCGGAGAAATTTATGCTTGTGAAAGAGGAATGTAAGGGATAAAGTCATGTTAGAAGGTTGACTTATACGCTGAACAACCTCTTGAATGATAGAGAGTGATGATGGATGAGGAGGTGAAGGTAAAAATATTACTGTTATTGGTGAGTTGGGTCTTGATGGAGAGAAATGGTGTTAAGGTGATGGAAAGTGAGTTGGAGGAGGAGTGAAATGGGTTTGAGGTGGAGTGAAGTGGAAATGGTGGATTTTGCCTTGAAATGATTTTGCCAGGGCTTGAAGAAAATTAAGTCTTTGATCAAGCTTATCAAGCCTTTGATAATCCTATCGGCTCTAAGAATCATGAAAGACATGACAGTTGAAAGAACACGATTTATTTATTCATTTGGAGAGCTAAAGTTTGCACAAAGTATTTTATCATGATTATTCTGTCTTCTAGATCCTTTGACATAAGCTGGGATGTGAGAATGGATGAGGTGGATGGTTGATGAGTGTGAGATGGTTTGATGAGTGAAGGGGATCTGATGGGGGTGTGAGATGGTACTTTTGCTGCTGTTGTATCTCTTTGTGCACTTTCTCTTAAAATTTCTTCGACAATATCTTCTAGTTCAACTCTTTGTTCCTCTCTTAAAACATCTTCTATTCTCTCAGCTTCTCTTGGTTCTTCTCTGTTGGAGAACTCTTCCATTCTTCATACTAGTGAACTAATGAACTCTTGTCTTTTAGTTCTTTCTTCTTCTTCTTCATGAAAGAGGTTTTTTTTTTTTTTTTTTTTTTTTATCTTGGCTTAGTAACCCATTCTGTAGCATCTCTTCTCTCTGGACTTTCATCAAGTCTAGATCCTTTTAACTAAATTGCTCTTCTTGGTCTTTTAATGATCCAACCTTATGCAGTATGTTGAAAGCCCATCATTTTTAAAGCTTGTTTATCCAATCTGTCAGTGTTTCTTGGAAGCTTTTCTTCTTCATTGGAAAGGTTAACTCCTACTTCCTTAATCAACTTGGTGAGAGCCATACCATAAGACAAAGGAAACCTTGTGGTGCTCTTGATCAAGTGGATATGATCTATCAGGAGTCTGATCAAATTCAACTTTCTTCTATTCCTTAATGCCCACATGATTCTGGTATCCTTTTCAGATATATCCCCTGCTATTCCTCTTCTTATACATTGTTCATAATAATGAGGTACGCTAGCCTAAGGTTTGCATTCAGGTGACTAACATGAAAATAATTTTCTTTCTCATCTATCTCAATTTCAGCCAAGTCTGAAAATATCATTGCCCTTCAAGGCCATACAATCTCCTCTTCTTCTTTAAAAAGATTGAAGCAATTCCTTAAACTTTATTGAGATAGATCTATTTCTGTGTCTCCAATCCATGATCTTTCTGTTCTGATGTTGAGATTACAGATTAAAGTCCTCACTAGTCTCAGATATAAGCTATTTTTGTAACTAACACAGGCATCCCAGCCTTGATATTTCAACCATTTTGATACTTCAAATTGTATTCTAAATGCTGTGAAAATGAAACTCTTTCCTTTAATTATTCTTCTCTCCTCATATTTTTCTGAGAACCTAGAATAACCAGATGAACTATTTTGAAAAATTATCTTTAGAGTATTAGATTCTTGCCTTGCCTTCTAAGTTGTCCTCTATGGTAGAGAGTTTTCCCTTTCCTTTCTCTTGCTTTTTGTACCTTTTGTTTTCACCATTTCTACAGAGGGCTCTAGGTTTTTGGAGAGGAAAATGGAATTTTTTGGAGAAGGCAGGAAGGTGGAATGAGTGAAATGAGAATGAGATTTGAAAGAAGCAGGAAGATAGATTGTCTTCTCTGAATGAGGGATTTCTGAGGTTTGAAGAAGAGGGTTTAAGTTTTTCGGAGAGGTTTTAATGATTTTTCTGCTTCAGATTCATTAAAAAAAGGTTTTCAAAACACAAATGTGTTTTGGCTTTGGACATTCCAAAAGGGTCTTTTGAAGAAGATTGATTTTGAATTTCAGATACAAAGATCTCCAAAATATTAATGATACAAATTCTGAAAGGGATCCTTCAGATAAAAATGTTTGATCTGAGGTTTTGGATATTCCAAAGCATTACTTTGGACAAGTTTATTGTTCTTTGAATACTTTAGTTTGGGCATTCAGAGACTTTTAATGAGGTTTTAGAGATTTTTGTTTAAGACTTTGGCAATTCCAAAGTCTGAAATCTAATTTAACTCTGAGCCTTGTAATCTGGATTATGGTTTTTAATGTTCTTATCAACTGTCCTTTTGACTTGCTAAACAGTATTATTACCAAGGTAGATGAATAAATATGTATTTATGTACTTTTTATTTTACATTTTATATAGATAGAAGCTTAACTAAAATTTTAAAAAATAAATATGGCACCATCAAGGTTTTCTACAAATCAAGTTTACTACGAAAGAGAGAATGATCAGTCGGAGGAGTCCATTAGAGTTCATTTTCTAAAAGAGTAAATAAAATAGTTGAAGGTGTAACTAGTTTATGCTAGAGGATCCAATCGAAATGCTGATCATGTTTTAACAAAGGGATGTGCAGCATATGATAAGGCAATAGAGCACATGAAGAAGCTTGAAGAAGAATTGGCAGAGGCTAATCAATGTATTGAGGAGCTAGAAGCTGTAGTAGACATTCTTGCTGATTAGTTGAATAATTTATTTTGTTGTAATAAAGATGTTATTATGAATATTTTGTTTTAATGAATTGTGCATTTTATGCACTTGGATCTAGTATGCCTAAT
>JAYJMB010005321.1:0-12092 GCA_036873735.1 Pouteria campechiana | reverse complement strand
TCGACCCTTGCATAAGCACACTAGACTATACATCGACCGTGCACTTGCGAGGTATTAAATTTGAGCCATCATAAACCTGAATTTGTAATTTTATAAGATTCAATTTATGATTTATATTGAGTTATGTATGAGATACTTTTATTGGCATGTGTGCGTGGATTTTTGTACAGGTCTAGATATGCCATTTGCCATTACAATGCAGCTTATGTTTCTAGGAAGTATGTTGGTGTGTATTATTGATGTATAAATGATTGGAGATATGGTGTTATGTGAGGAATGTTGTACATGTACAAAATCCTTATATTTCAGAGGAAACTCTGCTGAAATTTTGGTAGAATCCTTCTCTAGTATATAAGATGGCAGCGCCCTAGGATCGGGGTGTTAAACATTTTTTTACTAACTCTTCCATATTTAATGCATGTCATTGATAATTTTATCTAACCATTCATTCTATCACCATAAATAGTGGTACAACTTAGGTCAAATAGTATAGGCTTATCCTAATCTTATTTTTAAAATTCCTATCCTAACGTATTTGTAGATTGGTTTAGTTTGAGATTAACTCTATCCTTCTTCTTTCAAGGTATGTCAATTTGATCTTGGATCAAAATTAGATTAATTCGAAGTCTGGTTCTTGTAACACTAGTGTATATAAGAGTCTAAGGTTCATTTAAAATACAATATTCATAAAAATTGCTCCATCCTTTGCTAAGTCATGACGCATCTCAGAGTAGAAAAAGACTATCATTACAATGATGGAATAGACAATACCTAAACTCAAAATAAAGTATAAAGACAATTATAGTTAGAAGGGTGAACATGTTTATGAGATAGTAAAGTGAGACATTTAGTATACTTTTATTCATTACTTATAAATGTGATCTAGGTAATCACTCTATTAAACCATACCTTAGATATGGGTATGACGATTCCCATAGAATGGCTTAACCAAAAAGGGGAGGGGTGAATTGGGTATATTAAAATTAATTATGTAACCCTTGTTGGATCATTTCTCTCTTTTCGTACTTGTGTGTGATGTGATGCAAAGCGAATGATAAATAATAAAGTGCATGAAAGATAAAATAGGAAAGCAAACACACACATAAACAATACTATTTTTATTGTAGTTTGGGAACCCTATCCCTACATCCACTCTTCCAAGAGCACACACTCATTGTACCTTGGGTTCCACTATGTCACATAAAATGGAAATACAATAGTGCTCCCTGCACTCTTCTAGATTCAGCTCTAGGGAGCATAAGTAGTGTTCACAACACTCTTCTAGATCCTAGCTCTAGGGGGCATAAACATAGTGCTTCCAACACTCTTCTAGTTTCACAAACTCCTCAAGAAACTCATTGGCTTCAAAGATCACTAGCAAACTTTATAGTTTTTCAAAGATCACCACAAACTCTCTAGTTATTAGATTAACCAAAAAAACTTAACAAAACACTTGAACTGGACAAACAACTCACAAAACTAACACAAAAACTAAATATCATACTAAACACCCCCAAAATTGAAAAGAAAATAATCCTCAATGTATAATGAAAGAAAGTAAACAGAGGACTTCCCTAAGATAGTTGAGTTTACTTGTTAGATTCATAATTTGATTCTTCTATAGGTGGAGAGACTAGTTGATGGTTCAAATTATAATACCTTGCAAGTGTACGATTATATAGCAGCACAGTGTGCGTGAGCACCCATAGAGAATGACAAATTGATTTAATTAAATTAAGTTACTAACTAAAACTAACTTTGAAAAGATGGATTCTTGGTTTGAACTAATAAGAATAATAAACTAAAAAGATAATCAGAAATCCAGAACTATAGAATGATATAGATAAATCTTAAGTGGCAAAGGTCTAAGGTTCAGATTTCACCACTCAATAACTCCTCTTACTATTTGGATATTGGATTCAATGCTTGCTTGGGTTCATTCTTTCTATGATATGATTATTATCATTTGGTGTGCAGACTTAAATCAAGCGCTTTCACTCATTTTAATTACCTATGGTGTGTAGTATAATTGAGGTAAAAACTCATTACGATCAAGAACTATGAACCAAGTAGAATGGTTGTGTGTTAGGTGTGCACCTTAACCTTCTACTTTTATCATTCATGGAAGCTCATGTTTGTGCATTAGGTGTGAACCTTAACCATGCATAGACAATTAATAAGATTTATGAAATTGGTGATCAAGCAATCACACAAATCAAAAGATTGAAATAAAACCATGAATAAAAACACATACTTGCATTAAATAATCAATAATCCAAATAACAAGGTTCATCAAAAAGGGCTACATCTTCACCCTAGAAAGAAGGAATTAGTTCATGATGAAAATAAAATATACTCCCTTCATGAATAATATCATATTGTAATTAGCCTTCCTGAATCCCTTTGCTGTTCTCGAATCTCCTTCTTTTCTCCCCCCAAAAATCCTTCGACTCTCCTCTAAGGAAAACCCTAGACTCCTCTCTTATAGGCTTTCAAAAACTACTAAAAATAGGCCCTCAAAAAGTAATTTTTTTCATGTTAAAATAATATTAAAAAATTAACATTCTGTGGTTTGATCAGACGCTAGCGTCGACGGCGCCAACATGCTGGTCATTCCATCCCTTGCCACTTCAGCTCCGCTCCTTTACTACTTCATTTGCCTTCCGTCATTGCTTTGTTGCTCCATATTTGCTTGCTTTCTCTCCTTGTATCCACTCTTCCAATAACCTAAACAAATAATGAAAACATGTGAAATTGACATCAAACTACTTAAAGATTGTATGGAATTAAGCTTGAAAATACAAAATATAAGTAATTGAAATTCACTCATCAAATACCCCCAAACTTAAATCCTTGCTTGTCCTTAAGCAAAATTAGCAACTAGACTAGTGAAACAATTAGAATAACCTTTCTCTCAAGAAATCAAATACATGCTAGACAAATTACACATGTACACATAATTCAGAATTTAGTTAAAAACACTTCCAATATAATTACATGAAACTCATACGTCATCAATCCTGTCATGATGTGAAAATTGTGGATGTGTGTGCTATTGCTCCATGTATACTTGTGAACTTACAATATTTGAACTAATGGTTCTAATGATTTTCACATGACAAATTATAAGCTTGCTTTTCATAATCCCTCTCCACTAATGTAGACAACTCTTATTCACTGGGATCAACAGTTCTTCGCTAGCTTGTAATGAAGGCTTTAGTTTGGCTAGCAAAGAAAGGAAGCAAAGATTAACAAAATAAGAGACATAATAAACTTGCGCAAGATTGTTCACTCTCTTAACTTTTGTTTGGATTTTCTCTATTTTTCCTTAATTTTGGGCTATATTATTATCACACCCCCAAACTTGTTTTCTTTTTAATTCCTGGGATGTGATTCCCCTCATTCAAAATATAATTCTTCACTTCACTAGTTTTTCTTTTATCTCTTGTTTCCTTTTTCTATCATAGCATAATCAACTATTCACACCCCCAAACTTATCTTCTTTTACTTCATTCTTGCCTATAAATAACCATAAGCATAAAATATGGCTCTTAATTGGTAAACATGGTTTTTCAAGTGAAATAGGTTTGGATAATGTGGTCATAAAGCTCAATGGGGACACTAGTGACATGATTGTACTAGGTTAGCTTGAAAGGCTCAAAAGGATCAAAGAATGAATAAATCACTTCCAAATAAACATATTGTCTAAGATTTCGCATTAAGGAATACTCAAATAAGTTCTAACATGCTTGTTGTAGTCAAAATAAGTCAATGAGTTTACACTATTATCAATTAATTTGCATACACTTTGCATGATTATGACATCATATGCATGAAAATTTCCACAGTCATGAGGAAGGAAGAATTTAGTACAAGAATCAGTAGATCACATGGAATGCCTATCCTTCTTCCTAAGTTATATGCAATGATAATAAAAACTCAACATACTAGTGATTAATAAGAGAGAAATGTCCTAATTACTTTCAACACATTAGCACCAAATTGCTCTTGGAAGAAAATCCGGATAGTCATAATGTAAATCTCATAATAACTAACTCACAGACTCAACTACTCAAATGGACTTAGACTCAAACTCGACCAAAATAATCCAAACAAAGCACTCTAAACAAAACACAAAACCTAAACAAAACACACAACTACTCCCCCACACTTAAACTAAACATTGTCCTCAATGTGAAAAATAAAATAAGAGAATCATGGACTTCCCTGAAACATGTCAGACTACTCATCAGAGGAGGCATCTGACTCATCATTATTAGCCGATGGATGGAATGGTTGAAAAACTGAAGGACTGGGAAAGACAACTGAGCCTGCATCCTGAAAACAATTACAGTTACATAGACTGCATTGCCATAGCATGATCCTTCAGGAAGTTAACCTGCATTGTTGTCTGATGCTGTTGGTGCTCATTGGAACCATGCATGTCTAAAATCTGGTATTGTAGACCAATTAGTGTGGGTGTACAGCTCAGGGACTTTTGTGATCGTCTTTGCTGGGAAGAGCTTGGGGCAGTGGATGATGGCCCCAATCTTTGGCTTGAACCACCAGGTGGCTGGATTTCCTCTTTTGGTTTGACACAAAAACCAGCCATGAGGCACAGTTGACAAATTAGGGAAGGATATATCATGCCCTGCCTTGCGAGGCGCGACTTATCATTTTACACTGTATTTCACCTCGAATTGCCCACTTTAGGGTCGGATGCTTGAGTTCTATTTTGGAACTCAACTATTTTCTTTAGAAAAAAGGATACAGTATCCCCTAATTTTTTAGGGATTGGCCTGTATAATTATTAATCAAAATTAATATAGCCACAAAATAAATTCTAAAACACACACACTCCCCCACTTTCCTATAGCCCGAGATCTGGGTAGAATCATGATGGAAATCTACCTCCTAAAAATCCATTAGCAAACCAATAATTAAATTTTAAGACATACCATTATATCTTATTATACATCAATTGAATCCTTCAAATACAATACGATTATATAACTAATTACAAATCAAAATACCATAATTAAAGAGTCTTCGATCTTACTCAACAATACCAATCCATATTTAGGAAATCTTCACCTAGCCTGTTAGCTCAAAAAATAAATAAGAAGGCTTGAGTTTGGGTAACTCAGTAAATAGACAAATGTATTAAACAACAATTAATCCACAATTAGCACATTTCATATCAAATAATCACTATTTCCAAATCAAGAGTTCCATGTTATTTTCATCCAATCAAACAAGCTCATATTGAATCAATCTTCATTTTAAATATACAACAAAGGGATCTTATCCATCCCTCACATTAAACATCCATATCAACCAAAAATATCAAATATTCCAATCTAACAACATCAACTTAAATAAATACGGGATATCCACTATCCCCAATCAAAACATACATGCATGCCCGGATTTCAAATAAATGGGATATACATTATCCCTATCCATTCAATGGAAACAAATGCCTACTTACCTCAAGTTCTTAGTTCCAAACTATTCCTTTAACTCTATGCTCTTTCATCCTTCTCAAATCATCCTATACAGGGTAAAATCTCATTCATTACAAATACAGCCCGAACTGATTTCTTCCAAATCAATTTGTGGCCTACATGCCCCAAATCAATTTGTGGCCTACATGCCCCAAACCCAAAAATCTTCTTTAACCCTAACTTAGGGCATAACACAAATTTCATTTCTACTGGTCCAAATTGACCCAAACAAGCCTCAAAACATCATTATTTTGATATTAATCAATTTTCCTATTTTAATTTCATATAATTCATGAAATTCCCCAAAAGTTACTATTCACAGAACCCTAACAAGCCAAAAATCATGATTTCCATAGCTAAATCATTCCCAATTCATGATAATTAACCAATAAAACCATTTTTTCAATGATTTCTATACAAAATTCATCCTTTTCCTCCAAAATTCTAGAAATTACAAAACCCTAAGTTAATTTAAATCCAAATTTAGATGGGAAAAACAAACTTATGTTGTGAATTAATCATAGTTGACACCCATAGATGAAGATCCAAATTCCAGGCTCCCATTGGCATCTTCCAGTTGAAGAAAATTAACTCTTCTTCCTCCTTTCCTCGTTCAAAAGGTTGAAACTCAGGTTTAAGCACAAGATCAAGGAGTTCTTCACTTAATCACAAAAAATTCCAATCTAAAATAGCAAGGAAATGGGCAAAACGTGGTTGGGAGGAAGCTAAGGCATGGGAGAGAGAAAATGGAATGAAAAATGATGAAACAAAATGAGGTTTAGGCTTAAAAAGTCACATTTTTATAGTGCTCTAGCATGTCAGCGAACTCTTGCCGTGGTAGGGAAAAGCTTTGCCGCAGCAAGGTCTTGTTAGACAGCCAAAATGAGCAATTTTGGAACTTGAACACGGTAGAAAATGACCTTATCATGGTAGAAAAATGACCTTGTCATGGCAAGAAAAAGTCTTGCCATGGCAAGCTCTCAATAGATGCCCCAAAAGTCATTTTCTGGAGTCTTACCACAGCAAAGAAAAGCCTTGCTACAACAAACTCTTTTTGTCCAACATAATGATAGTATTTTGTTCATAATATTTGCATCCGATGTCTAAGTGACCTGATGTTTAAATCATTAGAAAGATAACTTCAAGGGCTACAACTATTATGTTAAAAACAATTTCTAAATCAGCCAACAAACATGTCAAAATTTTCCATGAAGTTGACCCATCACGCTCATCTCATTATTTTTCATTCATTTGGAACAACTTTGGTATATTAATCATAACTTTCTCATATGACATCGAAATTGAGTGATTTTTCTTCCATTGGATAGATAATTCATGACCTACAACTTTCATGTTGAACAAATTTTCAAATTAGGCCATTATCTATGTCCAAATTCAGTCACAATAAACCCTTTTTTCCAAATTCAGCTTTTACACTTATGAAAAATCATCCATAGCCCCATTTGATATAAAACACTTTAAATCTCCCAATAATCACTTTTGACACATCATATATATGAAATAAGACTTGTTTATGCTATTTACCACTTTATTTGAAGTCAATTTCTAAAAATACTCATTCAATTGTTTTTAATAGAATTTCTCGAAATGTTTTTTGCTATAATTACTTCACATACCATTTTTATTCTAAAATGCAGCCAAATCTTAAACCAAGATTCTCCACACATCACATACATGAAAAAATATGTTCATGCTATTTTCTATCTCATTTGAGATTAATTATTAAAAGTCACCTATTCAGTTCATTTTAACTGAATTCTCTTACATAAGTAACTCCGTATGGTCATTCCAAGTTACATCCAAAACTCAAACTAATGTTTCATACACATTACACTACACATAATAACTATCTTAGGCCATTCACATTGATCATAGATATGTTTTTCCCAAATTCACCATTTCAAATTTTTTTTCCGGAACATTCAACACAATGATCAAAATTGAAAGATTGTCTCTAAAGTTCGATTTAAAACCTCATATATGTCACATTATGCCTAATAAGCATGTTTCATTAGTCACTAAAGTCATATACATGACTTAACTCAAAATCACTACTTGGGTCAATACTACTCAAAACTACTACTGAAGTCATTCTCTTTGTTCAATTTAGTTTTCCATAACAAATTTCTTTATAAAACATTGTATATTACCTCAATTCTTCACTTTACTGTAATGCAAAAAATTTCCCCCAAATTTCAACACCACAGGTGTTACAGGATGACCAAGGTTGCTTGTCAACCTTTCAGTCAAAAAAGAAATAATGGAATATTCTACCACCCTCCCCACATTAATAGACAATCACGTCATGATAGGATATTTCAGTAGAGCTCTTTCTTTGGTAGCATATGAAATATGGTTAGAAGGTATAAATTTAGTAGAAATAAAATAATGTCATACTTGTGGGAATGCTCTCAACAGACCTCGTGGAAAGCTAATTACTTTTTCATGTTACATCTTCTATCTGCTGCCTGTCCTAACCAAATGAGCGATGACTGCATCAAAATCAAGGCCTTGCTCAAGCCATGCAATATATTTGTCTGCTTCAATGTCTTCCAACCCGAAACAGCGGTTGATAGAAGACCTATCAAATCAAAGTAGCTTCCCTCTCACAAGAATTTTCCTCTCATCGGGATTCACCACATATTGTGCTCTAGCATTAGTGTAGAATTCCCTCACCAAAGAAATCACAGTTGGTTCAGGTTGAGCCACAAATCTCTACCACTACCATTGGGTAATGTTGTTCTGGATGTTATAGCAAGTTGTTACAGTGCCTCTCTCACATATCCCTTCAAGATTTACAATGGTGGTGATGTATAGCTATTCCGCATTATCATGAAAAAATGTCTGGAAGGTGCTAGTCTTTGTGGAGGCATACTAATAAACCATGAAAATAAAGACATATGATAGTAATCAAAATTAGCAAATTCCAAATCTCATCAAAGCACTTCACAGCAATACTAGAACCATAAAAATAGTTAAGCATACTCAAGTAAGCTTCCTCTCAATGCAATTTTCTCCTTATGCATTACAAAAAACATCTAGCAAGCATCTCATTCAACATGATTTCAATGCATCTTTCAAACATGACAACACTCTCATAAACAAACATGAAGCATTAGGCATTAAAATTCAATCAATTTAGAAGCCAAACATTCGGATCCCAATTGGAAATTCACCCCACAAGCCATATTCATAGATTCAAAACTAAGCATATACATATGCACAATGATTTCAAAGTAAACCTTCATAGATCATACTCCAAATACTTTCAAGATAGGGACAATTCACTTCACACCACTCTAAGCATATATATATATATCCACATACATCATAGCACAATTTCCACCTTAAAATCAACATAACATCATGTCAAACATTTCATCAAACACCTAACATGCAATTTGAAAAACTAATCTTACCACCACAAAATTTCATCTTCATTTCTTGAAAATCACAATAAAAGATTAAGAAAGGATCAATGAGGTATCAAAGAATGGATTTTGCCATTAAAATCAACACACCCATCTCTCAAGCAATTTATTAAACACTCCATGTGCAACATGAAAACCCACCTTTTCATCATATAAACCCTCTTCTTGCTTTTAGAAATAAAAAATGATGAGTAAGAAGAATGCACTGAAGTAAAAAGGAGTGGATTTCACCTTGGATTTTTCAAGCCTTAAGTCTCTTTGAGAACCTAACTTGGGAAGGGGACTTCTGGAAGAAGAGTTGGAGTAGAGATTTGGAAATGAGAGATATGGGAGAGGTTGATGTGTTTGGGAGAATGATGAAGTAAGATAGGTGGTGAAATTGAAGGGGAATGATGTGGGGAAGAAAGGGATGAAGTCTGGAGAAGAAAGGGGGAAATAAGGGATTTTGGTTTTGGAGAGAGGAAGGGAGAGGGGCTAGGCACGAGTGGGAAAAGAAAAAAAGGAAAGGGGAGGGGTTAAGTGGCGTTGGGCACCAGCGGCGCCGCTCGTTGTTTCCTTTGCACCAAATTATTATTATTATTATTTTAACTTACCTAGGCACCATCGGCACTGTTCACTGCCTACTTTGGCTTCCCCTCTCTTCTAGCACCTCGTGATGATTTTTGGCTTTGAAACTTCATGTGCTTTGCTTCTCTTCTTCAAGTCTTTGATACATCACTTTGATTTGATACACAATCTATTATTTGCATCATGTGATCCTTGCTTCAATGCTTTCAACCTGTTAGAGATACAAAAGAGCAATTTATTTAATGCAAATAAGAAAAATTCAAAGTATAACTTAAGCAAACTACCCTAATGCCAACCTATCAACTAAAGTAACAAATCAAATTTTCCTAATAACTAAAATTAACTGAAAGAAAAATAAAAGCTCAAAAGCTTGGGTTGCCTCCCAAGAAGTGCTATATTTAACATCTAGGCAAGACGATGACCCTTTTTTACTGATTTTCAAGAAGAGTTTTTGCTTGCTTAGGTTGACTAGGCAACTGTCCAAGTTTGTTTCCTTGCATTGCTTCAGCAACTTGACCTAGCTGTGTTTCCATCTTTTTCATAGAAGCCTCTATGTTGTTCAGTCTTGAATCCACATGCTGAAACCTTGTATTATTAGTTTGAAATTGATTTTGTTATGCTTGCATGAAATTTTGCAAGGTTTCTTCTAGACTAGGCTTAGGCTTTGTTAGCTGGAAAGAAGATCCAACTTGATTCTGGTTGCGCTCATTGCTCTAAGAGAAATTAAGATGATTTCTCCACTGTAGATTGTAGTAATTTGAGTATGGATCATTCCTTGGTCTCTGCTAGTTGTAGAAATTCAGTGCATTGGCCTGCTCAGCATCTTTTGGAAAGTGTTCTTGGGAACAAACCTTTGTTGAGGTAGGTTGTGGTTGCTTCATGCTTGCCATCACTGAACACAATGACTTCATTTGTCTAGCCAAGTTCGATGTCTACATAGATAAGTTTGTATTAGATCTTATTTCATAAATTCCTCTAGACTTACCTCTCACACTTTTCTATTGGGAGTTGGCTCCTAACATCTCATACAATTCAAATGTCTCCTCCGAAGTCTTCTCTCCCATGGCTCCCCCTGCAACATTATCAACTATGGCTTCACATGGTTGTGTCCTTCCACCATAGAAAAATTGATTAAGCAGTTCTAATGGATATCTATGATGAGAGAATTGAATCAAATGGCTTTGAACCCCTCCCATGCCTCATGGAAAGCTTCTCCATATAGCCAAGAAAATGTAGCAATCTTGCCTCTCAGTTCAGTAGTCTTGGCATGGGAATAAAACTTGCCTATGAATTTATTGTAAACTACTTCCTATGTAGTCAAAGAGCTAGGTGTCAAAGTCATAAAACAAGTTCTAGCTACATCTTCAGGGTATACGGAAAACATCTCATGAGTACTTGGTCTTCGGTTAGTCCTTGCAACAGAAAAGTCTGGATTGTTGCAAAAAATCATGCATGAAAGTAAATGGGTCTTCTTCAGCTATACCATGAAATGATGGAAGCATATTAAAGTGAATATGCTTGATTTCATAATTCCTAGCTTCATCATTCAATGCAATGCATGAGTGTGAGATACCAATGGTAGAATGTGCAAAATCTTTCATAAGTTGTTGAGTTATCTGAGCTGGTTGAGCAGCACTATTATTTACGTTGTTTGCAATTATAACTTCTTGAGTTTTTTCTTAAATTCCTCTTCCTCAGGAATGTTCTTAGGCTTAATTTATGCCTTTTCTCTTTGATTACCTAAAGGAATCCAAGTTCGATTTAGGGATCTCCTTCCGTTTATTCAAACTCTACCAAACCAAAAGAAAAAGAAAAAATCAAAAATCTTATACACACAAAGATATGTACAAAAACAAAAGAAAAGAAAAAGTGTAACTAAACCTAATTAAATCAATTTGGAACTATTCCCTGGAAATAGTGCCAAAAACTTGATGGTTCAAATTATAATACTTCATAAGTGCACCATTGTATAGTGGTATAGTGTGCTTGAGCAAGGGTCAATCCCATTGAGAATGACAAACTGATTTAATTAAATTAAGTTACTAACTAAAACTAACATTGAAAGCATGGATTATTGGTTTGAACTAATAAGAATAATAAACTAAAGAGATAATCAAAAATCTGGAACTATAGAATTATATAGGATAAATCTCAAGTGAAAAAGGACTAGGGTTCAAATTTCACCACTTAATGACTCCTCTTGCTATTTGGATATTGGATTCAATGCTTGCTTGGATTCATTCTTTCTATAATATTATTATTACCATTTGGTGTGCGGGTTTAAATCAAGCACTATCACTCATTTCGATTACCTATGGTGTATAGTATAATTGAGGTGAAAACCCATTATGATTAAAAACTGTGAACCAAGTAGAATGGTTATGCATTAGGTGTGTGCCTTAACATTCTACTTTTCTCCTTCAGGAAAGCTCATGGTTATGCATTAGGTGTGTGCCTTAACATTCTACTTTTCTCCTTCAGGAAAGCTCATGGTTATGCATTAGGTGTGTGCCTTAACATTCTACTTTTCTCCTTCAGGAAAGCTCATGGTTATGCATTAGGTGTG
>JAYJMB010005320.1:0-12093 GCA_036873735.1 Pouteria campechiana | reverse complement strand
AAGTTCAATTTGATTTCTTTGAATGATTACAATTTGGGCACTTGTAATCTAAAATTTTTGTATATGAGTTATATGATATTAAATGTACATTATCTACCCCATGCAACCATAATTAATATATTTTATTAGCATAAATTAAATTGTATTGAAAACAATGGAATTCGGATGAACAGTGCACTAACAGAACGCCTTACCAAGTATCCCTCTTAAGGTTGAATAAAATCTAATTTATTGATGTTATTTTGAAAAAATAAAAATATTGTGTTAAAAAATATATATATATAATGGAATACTACCACATCAAATTTCATGAACAAATTTGAACGTTTGACCCCTCAAAAAAATATGAACATTAAATACCCTGAAAATAAGATATTGATATCGCCCCACCCTTTTGAAATTTTGCTTTATTTTTAATCTTCTCATTTTTGATTAATTTAAGCTGAAATTTTTACTACAATTCTATGATATTATGTGGAATTGACGTAAAATTTTGAGGGGCAAAACAGATTTATAATTTTTTATAACATGTTTTCTTTATAGTTTCATGTTTTAATTTTAAATTGATCAATTTACATTCTTTTGACCTGAAATTTAGATCAAACATTTTTCATATTATTGAGAGTCTATAAAAATATTTTTATGTCAATTGGATATTTATAAACTAGTAAATAAGAATTTTATTTTAAAAATTATGTATATGTATTCTATGCCCCCAAGAGTGCCAGTAAATTTCAGTTTTGGCGCCTGATTGGCACAGAGCCCATTGTAACTTATATATATATTTTATAATAGCCATGGCCTAACCCATGTCCGCCATATGACAAGGAGTGGCCTGGTTGGCCAGTGGGCAGTTGTGTGGGCAGCTGGTGCGGCCGAGTGTTGCTATTGGTATTGACCAGTTAACTATGTATATGATATCATTATGAGTATGTGTATAAAATAATTAATTAGATGTTAACATTAAAATCTTAACGACCTTGGCCACTGACTGACTATGGTTTAAAACAAGCTCCCAAAGCATGGTATAAAAGGTTAAGTAAATTTCTCAGTGATAAAGGTTTTTGAAGAGGCAAAGTTCATATTACTCTCTTCATTAACCATGCAACAAAAGATATTCTTATAGTTCAAGTATATTTTGATGATATAGTATTTAGTGCAACTAATGAAAATCTTTGCAAAGAATTTTCTAAGACAATGCAGGGAGAATTTGAAATAAGCTTGATAGGTGAACTCAACTTCTTCTTGCGACTGCAAATTAAGCAGATGAAAGAAGGAATCTTCATTCATCAAGCCAAATACACAAAAGAACTGCTTAAGAAGTTCAACATTGAAGATGGGAAAAGGTATGGGATGCCAATGAGTACTTCAATAAAAATGGACAAAGATGAAAAAGGTAAGTCTATTTGCCAAAAACTTTACAGAAGCATGATAGAATCTCTATTATATTTAATTGCTAGTAGACCTAACATAATGTTTAGTGTATGCATGTGTGCTAGATTCCAATCAGAACCAAAAGAGTCACAACTTATTGTTATAAAAAGAATATTTAGATATTTTTTAGATACAGATTATGGTATCCAAAAGGTTCTGATTTTAATTTAATATGTTACTCAGATACAGATTTTGCTAGATATAAAGTAGATAGAAAAAGTACATTAGTATCTTGTCAATTTCTAGGAAGCATGATCATTTCATGGTTCTCTAAGAAACAAATATTAGTTGCGTTATTAATTGCTGAGGCTGAATATGTACCAGCAGGCAATTGCTATACATAGATCCTATGGATGAAATAGCAATTAAACGATTTTGGACTTAATTTTGTTGATATACCTATCAGATGTGATAACACTAGTGCTACAAATCTAACAAAGTATCCAGTTCTACATTCTAGAACTAAGCATATAGAAATTAGGCATTATTTTATTAGAAAACCACTACCAGAAGAAAGATTAAACATGAGAAGAAGAGAACTAGGCATTCTAGATCCTAATGGATAAAATGCTTAATTTATCAAATAAATTAGCCATTTTATATTCTCATATATGTAAAACATAAAATAAAATACATTATAATCTTTCATTTTCCAAGAAATGTATTAATGCATATTTATTTATATATCTTGGTAATGATTACTAAATGAACATGAATTAATAATTAATACATAAAACTTAAAATCCAAAACTCTAAAAATCCATTTTATAAAGATTCAGAGTTAAGTCAGATTTTATACTTCATAGCCTCTGAAGCGCACTTCGGAGCCTCCGAAGCCCTAAACAAAAGCCTCCAAAGATCTCAAATATATCATTTTGGAGCATCCGAAGATCGGCAAAGGCCTCCGAAGTAATGTTTCAAAACATCCGAAACTCCAAATTGAATCGTTGTCTCCAAAGGACTTCTTTCGAAGCATCTGAAGTCAAAACACATTAATGTTTTAGAGAACATTTAAATCAAACAATCAAATCTGAAGTCACTCAATTCATTCAAGTGCTTGAAACCTCTCCGAAAACCTAAACCCTTCTTCGAACTCTCGATACCTTCCTTTTAGAGAAGACTCTTCATCTTCCCACTCCTTTAAATCTCAATCTTAACTCTCTCTGTCTCCATTCCTGCCTTCTCCAACATCTCTCCCAGAAATTCCATCTCCTTTTTAAAACCTAATTTTCTCTGTCGAAATGGCAAGAACAAAAGAAGCAGAAGGCAAAAGAAAGGAAAGAGATGAATCTCCACAGAGAAGAGGAACCAAAAAGGCAAGATGAGAAATTGATATGCTTGAGGTAATCTTTCTACGTAGTTCATCTGACTACTCTAGATTTTCAGAAAGATATGAGGATAGGAGAATAGTAAAAGGAAAAATATTTAATTTTGAAGCCTTTGGTATGCAATTAGAAGTCTGTAATGGTTAAGATACTATGGTTGGAATGCATATGTGAGTTACAGAGATAGTCTATTTCCCAGACTTGTGAGAGCACTAATCTGTAATCTCAACACTAGGACAGAAAAGTCCTGGATAAGAGAAACAAAAATTGAACTATCCATGACAAGTTTACGAAACTATTTCAATCTCTCTGAAGAAGAAGAAAAGATAGTTTGGCCTTCTAAACCTAAATTGTTCTCGAATTTAGCAAAAACAGAAATAAAAGAAAATTTATTTGCATACTAGTCACCTGAATGTGAATCTGAAGCTAGCATATCTCATTGTAATGAACAATGTGTATCCTAGAAGAGGAGCTACTGGTGATGTGTCTGAGAAAGATGCCAGAATTATATGGGCATTGAAGAAAAAAATAATTGAATCTAGCCAAACTGATGGTAGATCACATTCACTTTATCAAGAGTACCACAAGGTTTCCCTTACCTTATGGAATGGCTCTGAACAAGCTGATTAGGAAGCAAGAGTAGATTTTTCAAATGAAAATGAAGAGTTTCCAAGAAATATAGACACATCGGATGAGAAGACTCTAAAATGAATGGGCGTTAGGCCAACTACACAAGGTTGGATCACTAAAAAACTAAGAAGAGCAACTCAATTGAAGGGATCCAAACTTGATGAAAGACTAGAAAGAGGAGATGTCACTGAACATGTTACTAAACCAAGGCAAGAACTCTCCTCACTTGAAGAAGAAGAAGGAACAGAAAGACACGATTTCATGAGTCACTAGTAGAAGCAAGAGAGAAATTCTCCAGCAGAGAAGTTCAATCAGAAGCTAAGAGAATAGAAGAAGCTCCAATAGAGGAACAAAGAGCTATCATAGAAGAAGAATTAGAAAAAATTTTGAGAGAAAATGTATCTAAAGAAATAGCAATAGAAACCATGCCATCACAAACTTCTATTAGATCCCCTTCACCCATTAGACCCACTCATTCTCATCAACCATCCATCTCATCAATTCCTACTATACAACTTATCTCAAAGGACCTAGAGGATAGAATAACAATGATTGAACACTACATGTCTACTCTAGCTCTCCAAATGAATAGGATGGATCATAATCTTTCCACTGCCATGTCATCTATGATCCTAAGACATGATAAGAATGACCAAAGACTTGATTCTCTACAAGCTCTAGCAGAATCATTCAAAGGTCAAGCCTATCATCGTCATTTCTCTCCATCTCATCCTCATTTCTCTCTACCTCCAACTCACTTTCCATCACCTCCACATCGCTTCTCACTAGTTAGAACTAACTCCCCAATAATAGTGATGTCTTCTCCTTCACCTTCACCCCTCATCCATCATCATTCTCTGTCATTCCAGAGGTTGCTCAACCTGCGAGTCAACCTCCTCCAACACAACCATCATTATCAGTTCCACCATTGCCAAGGGATTATTCTACCAATCCTCATATAGCTATTATTTGACACGGGAAGTATCCTATCATTGTTCCTCTTCCTAAAGTATATTTTATCTGGAACCCAAGACCATCCATCTATTTGGATTAGACTTGGATGGATCTTATTAGATATGGAGAAGTAATCCCTAAATGAATTGAGGAAGTTTCACCAGAATGGGTCAATCCTCTACTTCATCCACCAAATTTTAGACCTCCTCCAAAATGGTTATATCCTCCTCCCACTCCTCCACAAACTCCACCACAATGTCCTCCCTCTCAAAAGATAGTTGTTGATGATAATTCTAATTTTCTTCTTCATGTATTCAATCCTATCAAGATGACATATTCAGAGTTCTAAAACTAGGTTAGAAATTAATTCTGAAGCTATTAGGATGTTTCTTTCGTAATCCATTCATCTATCTCCTTAGGAATATCCATTTTCTAAGCTTGAGGATCCTCACACTCTCTATAGGATTCAACTTTTTCCAAATCCTTCATTGACTCCAAAGAACCACAAAATTCATATTCTTGATAAAGAGTCAATCATTGAAACATACACTGAAAAACTTTTTCAAATGTTGCCAGCATCAAAACCTCCTAGAAAAGTGTTTCCATCTCCCTTAGGTCCTCTTTAAGTCTTTCTTATCACAGAGGAAGAAATATCTTTTTACAATTTTGATCATCTAGAGGCCATTGCTGACAATCTGTCTCTTCCATATCCTTAGATGGATAACACTTCTATTCAACATAGGATAAGGCAGATACAATCTAAATCATGCCCTGCACCAGGACCAAAAACTTCACCCACACCTTCTACCAAAGAAAAAACCAAAGAAACACCTGCTATCCCAAAACCAAAACAAAAACCAATCCCTAAACCAAAACTACCACCAAAATCATCACCTTCTACACCTTCATCTCAGCCATCCACTTCCAAACCCAAGAGGAAGCCAAGAATTCTACCTCCCAAAGAACATAAAAGGCCCCTCTTAAAAGAATAACCATGTATTATCAAAAGTACTCAACCCGAATGAATGTGAAAATAGAAAATCTCTTGAAAGGGATTCCTATAGTCTTTCCTGAACTACCAGACCCAGGATTTCAAGAGTGCATTGACTTCATCTATGTTTCAGACTATAGATCCGTTGCATACACCCATGAACCTCCTGTAGCAGTTCCCAAGGATACATTTTTTGTTCCATCTCCTCCACCGAAAAGGCCTAGAACATCCAAGCCCTCTCCTACACCATCATCTTCTCAACCCAAGCCACCTCTTCCACCCCTCAAAGATATCTTTCTCAAGACCTACCAGAGAAAACTTAAACCACCTGAGTGACATTACTACCTTTTTGCATTTTTTCTCTAATATATATTTTTTGCCTTTCTATAAAGAATTGCAACTTTGTATACATCGTATTTGAAATTTTTTGATTAATGACAAGTTCAATATATATGCCTTTTTTTGACATAATTACACATGAATGTTGATGATTATTTTTAACTTTTTGATTATAAAAAAAATGGGGAGAAAATGTGAAAGTATAAGAATAATGTACATGTATAAACTGAAATGAATGAAAATTTCTATTGATTTGAATAAAATATAGTTAAAATAATGTGCATCAATTAAGAGGGAGTTGGACTGAATTAATCAATAGAAATTTTAACAAAATATCTACAAAATAAGTTACTTTAAGTTTATTGCTAGACAAGTTTTGAAAGGTATATCACTCACTTTTTTGTCATCATAAAAAATGGGGAGAATGTTGAACATACTATTTAGCTTGATTTTGATGATGAACATTCTTAACAAAGTATATTTTGATGATAAGCAAAGATATGAGTGAAACATTAAGATGCTAACAATTTGTTCTCAAGTATGTTGCAGAAATATTAACTCATACTCAACTTAAGAATAACCTTCATGATGATAAAAGGAAAAAATAAAATAAATGCTCTTGAAAAATAAGTATATAAATGTCATATATACTTAAAAAAAGAAAATAGAATTTTTTAAGTCTTAGAGACATGTTTTGGAGCCAAAAGAAACATCTTTGGAGTGATCAAAATGCACTTTGGAGTGAATTGAAATGCTTCAGAGTTGTCATAATGAACTTTAAAGTAAACAAAAAGTGCTACAAAGTCATCGCAGCAAACTTCAGAAACAAACGGACAAGCTTCGGAGTCGTCATGATGTGGTTCAGAGACAACCAAAACATATCTTGGAGTCTTCACAACATGCTTCAGAGTTGTCATAAACATACTTTAGAGTCAATAGGAAAGCTTCAGAACTATCACAACAAACTTCAGAACTAACAAGGAAGTTTTAGAGTCATCATAGCAAGTTTCGGAGTTATCATAGTATGCTTTAGATTCATTATGGAAGTTTTGGATTTTATCAGGCAAGCTTTGGAGTTATGAATGTATACTTCAGAGTTAATCAGTTACGTTTCGAAGTAAAAAGATATGCTTCAAAATCTTAGAGTCACATTTGGGAGTAATCCAAACACGCTTCAGAATTAATCAAACAAGCTTCGGAGTCTTCATAGTCTTACTTCAGAGTCAATAAGCAAGCTTTGGAGTCATTGAACAATACTTTGGAGTCACCTTTTTATAGCATCAAAAGTTCAGAACTTCCAAACTCCTCTCTACAAAGGTCTATCACAATTAAGAAGGTTTACTATCACTTCGGAGAATCCAAAGAAAATAAATCATAGCATCCAAAATCATTCAAGACACCATCCATTTTCTTGTCACTTTGGAGTAACCAAAGAAATAACTTCAAAGCATCTGATACGAAAGTGATTGTTAAGAAAAGTCAGTGATAAAGTTATAGATTGATACCAAAATGCTACAAAGTTAGACATCAGACAAAGTGTAATGTGAAGAAAAATATTTTCAAACGTTTGAAAGTCTGGTAAAGTCAGCAACGGAAAAAGCTCTCTCAGCCTAAAATAGAGAGATTTAGAAGCAAAAGAAATTAACAATTGAACATTACTGAAAATATAAGAAATACAAGAAGAACATTCAAAATCTTCCTTCAAAGTTCAAATCCAACGACTACATCTCTATCAAAATCTCTTAAAGCCTAAATCGCTTCTTAATTAAGTAGTTTGAATCTTTTACTCTTATTGCTTATTCATTTACTTAAAGTTTGGAAATTTATGTACAAGTCTGCCTAAGTGAGAGGCATTAATCTATACACCTTATTTTAGTATTTGGTAACATAAGTAGAGTGCTTGGTATTTATGTATTGAGATAAGCAAGTAGGAAACTTGCTAAAAGGATATAAGTTTGTTAGTGAGCTTTGAAAAACTAACAAGTTGTAAAAGTTTCTGGTTAACTTGGAAAACCAATAAGTTGGTTGGTGAGCTTGTTATAAAACCAATGTGTATTTGATTAGGTTGATCAAGGTGTTAGTGAAATATGAGATCAGTAGAAGAGACTGACTCAGAGAAGTGGAGTAGGAACCCAAGAAGGGTCGAACTACTATAAAAATCTTATATTGTGTGTTGTGCAGTTTATTCTTTTTATTCATTTAGCACTTGGATCATTTGATTTAGCCAAAAGTTTTAAATGCTCAATTCAACACCCCCCCCCCCCCTCTTGAGCTACCATTGTGTAAGGGACCAATAGTTTGGGTTGATTGGAGGTGAGAATTTTGATTTTTGGGTTATGCCCTAACCAAGATTAAAAAATGGTTTTTTTGTGTGGGCCATGTGAGCTAAGAATTGATTAATTTAAAGGCTTACTTGAGTTTTCTTAAAGCTATTTCAATATTCATGATGATATATGCGAGATGCATTTGTATATTAAGCATGACTACAAAGGTTTAAGGAGGTTTATAGGCTAATTAATATGTTATGAAGAATTAAATCATTATTAATGAAGTTAATAAGTTGTAAGATAGTTGTTATTAAACATTTGTGAAATACCTTATTGAGAAGTATGAATTAGTTAATGCCTATGATATGTGTGAGGAAATGCTTCCAAAAAAAAAGGCCATTTGAATGACTAGGTATAAAGCAGCCTAAGATTGATGATAAAAAGGGTATTATTGAAATGTATGGAATACATGACTCACATGCCTAGGAAAAATGATTACCAATGATGGATTGATAACGTTGTTTAATTGATAATGTGTAAAAAGAGCAATCTAATGGCTTGATATGAATTAGCCAATATGTCTTGTAAATAAATGAGATTGTTGCCCTGTACAGGATGATCTGAGAAGGATGAAAAGGCATGGAGCTTGAGGAGTGTATGGTAATTCGCTCAATGTAAGTAGGCTATCTTTCAAATCTATTATTAAAAAGGGATAATGAGTATCCCATTAAGTATATTCAATTATTTATGAGTACATGTATATGAATGGAGACTATGGAAATCCCACGAATAATGATTATATTAGTTGTAAGTTGTTGAGAATGGTGAGGTCTCAAATATTATTGTTATTATGTGAGTATATTGAGAGAGAGAATATCCCAGGATTAATTAGGTGAGGATGTATATATTAATAGATTTGCAAGAATTCCATGGTAGTATATTAGTAAAGGACAATAGGGTATGTGAATACCTATAAGGCACTAATGGATATGTGGTTCCTGAATGGCACAGATATGACAATACAGATATGAGGGGTATGGAGTAATGGTATTAATGTGTATTGTGCCTGAATGGCATTGTTTGAGATATATTGTCTGTTATGCTAGATTGACACTATCGTGATATGGATTGCCTACATGGCTTATGATACATATGAACGTGAACATGCTATTATTTTAATTATTATTTTCTATTATGCCTACTTACTGAGTTTGCTCAGACTCACACCTATTTATTATATGTTTTTAGCTAACAGATTAAGCAAGGGAGCTTGAAGATATGATTTTATCATGTTGGTATCACTTGTAGATATATAGTTTTTGTGTTGTATTTGTTTTCATCTAAAACTGTATAAAATTAAATAGAGATGTGTTCTAGGTATGTATAATGATGTAAAATGATTGGTATGTCATAATAGCGGAAACTGTGCATGAAATGAAAGTGGATTGTGTTATTGCCATCATAGGGCGATGCAGGTTTTGAGCTGTGGGTGAGTATTGGGAGTTATGTTTGTTGAACACACTATCTAGCTTGATTTTGATGATGAACATTCTTAACCAAGTATGTTTTTTTTATGATGAGCATAGACATGAGTAAAACATTAAGATACTAACAATCTGTTCTCAAGTATGTTGCGGAAATATTAACTTATACTCAACTTAAGAATAACCTTGATGATGATAAAAGGAAGACATGAAGTAAATGCTCTTTCAAAATTAAGTATATAAATTTCATATATACTTAACTCAAGAAAAAAAATTTTGAAATAATTGAAGAATGCTTTGGAGCAAACAAAAGCATCTTCAAAGTTCTCTCAAAATGTTTCGGAGCAAATTGAACTGCTTCGGAGTCGTCACAATGATCTTCAAAGTAAAACAATCAAAGCTTCAAAAATTATCATAATATGACTCAAAGATATTCAAAACAAGCATCAAAGTCTTCATAGCAAGCTTCAGAGTAAAATGGAATACTTTGGAGTTATTACAAGTATGTTTCAGAGTAAACAGACAAACTTTAGACAAGTTTCAAAGTTGATTGGAAAGCTTCGAAGTCAGCCATGACAAGCTTCAGAGACTTCACAGGAAGATTCAGAATTAATTGGAACTGCTTCAGAGATATCAAAGCATGCCTTAGAGTCGATAGGCACACTTCAGAGTCAACAGCAAAGCTTCGGAGTTAATCAGCTACGCTTCGGAGTAAATAGATATGCTTCGGAGAACTTAGAATCACGTTTCGGAGTAAATTTGAACAAGCTTCGGAGTAGACAGAAATGCTTCGAAGTCCTCAAGGCTTTACTTTGGAGACAATAAACAAGCTTTGAAGTCATTAAACATTGCTTCAAAGTCACCTTTCCAAAGCATTAGAAGTTCAAAAAATCCAAATATCTGTCTACAAAGGACTGTCGCAATCAAGAAGGCCTATTACCATTTCAGAGAATCTGAAGCAAACTAATCAAAATATCCAAAATTAATCAAGAAATCATCTGTTCACTTATCTCTTTGAAGTAACTGAAGAAGTAGCTTTGGAAAACCTATGACAAAAGTGAACGTTGAGAAAAGTCAGTGACAGAGTAGCAGACTGATACCAAAATGCAGCAAAGTCAGATATCAGACAAAATGTAAAGTAAAGAAAAATAGTTTTAAATGTTTGAATGTCTAACAAAGTCAGCAATGAAAAAATCTCTCTCGACCTATAAAAGAGAGATTCAAAAGCAAAAATAATAATTTTTTTGAATATCATTGAACATTGCTGAAAATATGAAGAGTACTCAAAATCCTCCTTCAAAGTTCAACTCCAATGGCTACATCTCTGTCGAAAGCTTTCAAAAGCCTAAATCGTTTCTCAATCAAGGAGTTTGAATCTTTCAATCTCACTATTTATTCATTTGTTGAAAGTTCAAAATTTTATGTACAAATCTATCTAAGTAAGAGACAATAAGCTATACATTTCATTTTAGTATTTGGTAACACAAGTAAAGTGCTTGGTGTTTTTGTGTTAAGATAAGCAAGTAGGGAACTTGCTGAAAGGGCATAAGTTTTTTGGTGAGCTTTGAAAACCAATAAGTTGTGAAAGTTTCTATATAGCTTGGAAAACCAGTAAGTTGATTAGTGAGCTTGTTGTAAAACCAAAGTGTATTTGATCATGTTGATCAAGTTATTAGCGGAACCTGAGTTTAGTAGAGGAGACTGACTAAGAGAAGTCGAGTAGGAACCTAAGAAGGGCTGAACCACTTTAAAAATCTTGTATTGTGTGTTATGCAATATGTTTTTCATATTCTTTCAACACTTTAATCATGTGATTTAACAAAATATTTTAAATCTCAATTCAAACCCCGCGCACCTACCCCCCCCCCCCCCCTTTGAGCTACCATTGTATAAGGGACCCAAAATAGGCTTCGCTAGTTAAATTTTGAAATTTTGATTACCAATATATTAACTTATAAAGATATTCAAATGGTCAGGATATTCCACAATACATCTGCTGAAGGACAATCTACTTTTAGACCCCCTCTATTTGACGGAACCAATTTTGGGTTTTGAAAAATAAGAATGCAAAATTTTTTGACTGCTACAGATTACCAGTTATGACTTATAATGAAAAATGGAAAGAATGTTACCAACACTGAAGAGAAATACATTGCAGAAGATATACAAGCAGTAGAACATGATGCTATGGCAAAAAACTACGTCTACTATGCTCTAAACTCTTCTAAGTTTGAAAAGATTTTTGCATGTGATTCAGCTAAGGAAATCTAAGAGAAACTTAATGTAGCACATGAATGTACAAACCAGGTAAAAGAGGCTAAAATAAATTTTCTAATGTAGGAATATGGAGCCTTTTTAATGAAGGAATCAAAAAATAATTCTGAAATGTTTAGAAGATTTCAAAAAATCACCAACAGCTTAAAGAACTTAGAAGAAAAATATGAAGAGACCAAGCTAGTAAAGAAAATCTTGAGATCTCTGCCTAGACATTGGATACCTAAAGTGACTGCTATACAATAAGCAAAAGATCTAACAAAGGTAACAGTAGAAGAACTTATGAGATCACTCATTGTTTGAATCAAGAAAAATGAAATGAGGAAGAAATAAATGCAAATGGAATGACATGACCGAAATTGGTCACCTTCGGAAAATACCAAAGGATTTTTCCA
>JAYJMB010005319.1:0-12094 GCA_036873735.1 Pouteria campechiana | reverse complement strand
CCCCCCCCCAATTTCGATATCCTTATAAAAATAAAAAGATCAATAGTGCATTACGATTGTGATTCTTTTAAGTGATTTCATAGAACCACTAGCTCTCCCAAGTCATCTAAAATTCCATATCATGATGCCTAGATCCTATTCAGGATTACCTCTCCGGAGTGTCAAATCTTAAATATTCAATCATTAAATAAAAGACCAATAAATTGAAAGCATTAATCATGAAGCATTACAAATAAACTAATAACAATGTCAATCATTTAAATCATTGATCACACCATGAAATCCACATAAGATCCATCTCCCCTTTAGAAGAAGAAATTTGGCCACTCATTATAAAAGAAAAATCCATAAAATAAGCATTGAACATCATCATGTTTTGAATCCAAACTTGAATCCACAATACAAGGATGAAAGAAAGTGAAAACACAAGAAAATCAACTTATAGCAATTTCTACCCTTTGACGCTTGTCTTGATATCTGAATTGGCGCTCTTCATCTTAATCTCCAAAGCCTTCCTTTCTCCCCTTCAAAGCCTCTAAGAAAACCCTCTAAAAGTCCTAAGAAATGCCAGAAAAAAATCCCTAAAAATGTCCCTTTTCAATGCTCTCTCAAACCAACCTTTTATAGAACACCCACACAAGTGCACATTGTAGTGAAATGGCGACCACCCAAGCTGCTTAGTGCTTTGTCGGTGCTGCGGCGCCCATGTTGCCACCCATTTTTCTTCCCAATTTGCTTCCTCCATTTAATTCTTCTTTCATCCATCCATTTGCGGCCTTCTTTGTATAACACCAAGGGTGTTGAAACTGAGGAAAGTTTTTGTCAAAACATGTATTTGGGCATTATGGGATGGTTTAAAGTATAAATATAAGAATTATATTGGAAATTTTATATGAATTAAGTGAACTTAGGAGAAACGTTGGGATGAGTTAAGTTATAGATGTAGGGATGATTTATTAGTATGATCTGTAATATATATGATGAAGATTATTATGTGCTTTAATATGATTTTATTATGTTCATATGTTATGATTAAGGAGGGGTTAAATACCTGAGAAAAATTTAGGTTTAAAGTGGAGAAAAACCCACAAATAAGAGGACAACAAGTCGATGTCGCGACACTGGAAAAAGGTGACATGACATTATTTCTGAAGAGAGGAGGTTTTAGTATCTAGCAGGTGGATGTAGCGGCATCAGATTTGGATGCTGTGGCATTGGACTGGATGCCGTGGCATTGGACTGGATGTCGTGGCATAACTTTAGCATAGGCCAAAAATTTTGGTGTCCAACAATTTGATGACACAACATAGGTTTTTGATGCTCAGGCATCGGTTCTATGGTGTGCTAGAGTAGCAAAAAAATCCAACTTTTAAAACATTGTTCCGTCTCATTTTTCTTATTTCGTTCCATTTCTCTTTCTTCTCATGCCCCAAACATGTGCCCTAGCCCCGTTATGCCTTATCTCATGCCATTTTTATCAGGAAATTACCTTATCTAAATGGAAAATCACTTGATCTCCCATTTGAACCCTAGTTTAAGCCGTTTCAATCATGGAAAATGGAAGAAAATATAAGAAACATCTAATTTCCACTAAATGGAAGGAGCAATATGGAGGTAGGAGCTTGACCCTTTAGTTAAGGAGGACAACTACACCTGAAAGCGAAGGAAAGCTTGATTTCCCAACCAAATTCTAGATTTTTGATTTTTAGGTTTTGGGGAATAATGGATTTTTGGGGCTTAAATTGATGTATATGATCATAAATTCATGGGGGAATGAGTTAATATAATGATTATTGGGATTTAGCATGAGAAATTTTTAATTCTGTTGAATTAGGGATTTTATAAATAGTGAAATTTATGCATTTTATGATTTATGTTGTATTAATCATGGGGTAAATGATTAAATGCATGATTATGATGTTTTGAGGCTTGTTTAGGTCGATTTGGACCAATAAAATTGAATAATTGATCATGCCCTAGTTGGGGGTTAAAGAAGATTTTTGTGTTTGGGCTATATGAGCCATAAATCAATTGGATTAAACATCTAAGTAGATTGTTATTGAAATTAATTGCATATTGGTTATACTGTATGATGATTGCATATGGTTGGAAATGGAATTCCTAAAGAACTCTTGCTAAGACGTTATGATTTACATTGTACTTATTAGCCATTTGATAAAATGTCTCAATGTGAGATAAAATGAATTTGATTATAACTCTAAGACCCTTATAGAAGGGAAGAATGCTAGTCATTTAGGATGTACTTAAAGTTAAGTGGCATGTTGCAAAGGTTGCCTAGATGTTGAATATGTTGGCTTTTGATTGTATATTGATAAGTATGCAATTATGCATTTGAGAAGTATAAGGGATTAGCAATGAATCAATTCAATTTATGTTTGAAAGTGAATGAAATTATTACTCTGTACAGGATGATCTAAGAAGGATGAAAAGGCATAGAGATAGGGATAATGTTTATCCCTTTGTTTGAAATTCTGGGCATGTTCTGTTGATTACATGGGTATTAGCCCATTCGTATGAATTTGGACATGTATGTTTAACTGGGGATAGTGAATATCCCATATTTGTTTAAGATTGGAGTGGTTTGGTTTGTTAAGGATACTAAGTATCCTTAGATTGGAATATTTGATGTTTTGGGTTAATATGGATGTCTAATATGAGGGATAGAGAATATCCCTTTATTGTATATTTAAATTAAAATTTTGATTCAATATAAGATTGATTAGTTGGATGGAAATAACAAGGATTCTTAATTTAGTATTATTTGAGGAACATGTATTCATTTGTGATTATTTGCAATGATGGATATAAAATATTGGAATATTGGCCAAAATGATTGATTTTTTAATATGAACTGTGCTAATTGTGAATTAATTATTATTTATTACAGTTGTCTACTTACTGAGTTACCCAGACTCATGCCTTCTTGTTTAAATTTTTTAGTTGATAGGTCAGGCAAAGGATTTGTGAGAAAGACTAAAGACCTTTGAATGATATGTTTGAATGTTGGGATTAGAATCTCATTGTGTAATTGTATAATGGTAATTGTATAATTGTATAAGTGTATTTAGAAATTTCAAATGAGGTATAATGTAATGTAATGCATGTCATCATAGGGATAAATGTATATGATACTGAGAACAGATCATGTTTATTGCCATCATGGGGCAGCATAGATTCTGGGCTATGGATAAAATGAGCCAGTTTGGGCTATTATTTTATGATTATTAATTCAATTTTTATATTTAATGATGGTTCATTTTAGAATATGTGAAAATTGTTATTGTGAAATTATTGAATTTATGTATATCAGGTATTGATTTTGATAATTTCTGGGTAGACTTTGTCAAAATTATGGTAGAATATTCCCTTAAAATAGGAAAATTAGAGAGAAAATAATGATAAGTATAGGTCTAATAGAAAGGGATTGGAGCACCCCCCCCCCTCCCCCAACCCTAAAAGTGAGGAAATTGCAATGAAAATAAAGGTAAATGACCAAGGTCATACATCGGAAGGCAGGGCATGACACTTTGTCACTTCTATTCCTTTGTTTTACTTTATTCTTCCCCCCTTTTCAATGCCCTAAAAACACTAGTAAAAACACATGAATTTCATATAAATTCCTCAAGAATCAACAATTAATAAGCATATGTTGCACTAGATATAAGTGAATAAAATTCACTTATCAATTCTCCCCATTTTTGTCATAATTAAAATGGTTTAGGTAGTGAGGGATTAAAACTTTTCCTGAAATGAGGTTCTAAACTTTTGCTCCCCTTAAAATGCACATTTGAAAATTTTATCAAAGCCATCTAACTTATGCATTTTTCATTATGGTCCAAGCATTAAATGATTAGCTTTAGAGCTTTTCTTTCATTCTCATATACAAGATGGTTCTCTTATGAGAGATAAAATGATAAAGGCTAAAGTAATAAAATTTAACATTACAATACTCGTACTCATCTAGCCTTCAATTTTGTTAAACAAAGTGGTGTTTCTTTGTTTATCAATGGTTGAGGAGCTACTACTACGGATCTAGTTGGAAGGTACTATGGATCTAGTTGGAAGGTAGTTACACAGTAGTACATTTCTTCTTCTTCTTCATTTTCTTCTTCAATATCTTCTTCTTCTTTGCAGTTACAATCTTCTACTAAATTTATTTATTTTTTCTTTTTCTTTAGTAGATTTGTAACTTTCCTAGAGAAGGTTTTTATAAGTTCTACTTCTTCTTCCTCCCCCTCACTATATGAAGAATCTTCATTTCGAAAGTCATAAACCAACTTCAAAACTTCATGGGTCATTATTGAGCCCATCAGTTATGCAATTGAGATCTTATTCAAATCTTTAGCCTCTTCAATTGCTATTATTTTTGGTATCCAATCCTCAAGAAAATACCTTAATGTCTTTTTAATGTGCTGATGGTCAAATAATAATTTCTCATAAGTGCACAAGTTTACAACAATATAGTATGCAAGAATAAGGGTCAATCTCATAGAGAATTGATAAAATTAATTCAATTAAATCTAGTTGCTAAAACTAAGATAATCCTAAATCAACAAGATGCAATGGAAACTAAGTAAATCAACTTATAAGACTAAATAAAATAACAAAAATAGTGAGTAATGTAAAGGAGATTTAGCAGTGATGCAAGAGTCTAGGAATCCAATTTCACCACTCATTGATATATGTTATTGGGATGTTGGATTGAATTCATTATCTTGAGTCCGTTCTTTCCAATATATGATTATTACCGTTAGGCATCCAAGTTTAAATCAAGTATTTTCACCCATCCAATTACTTATGGCGTGTAATGTAATTGAGGTTGAAAACCCATTAAGATTAATAGAACTATAATGAACCAAATAGAATAGTTTAGCATAAGGCGTCTACCATAACCATGTCTCAAATAACCAATTTAATTGATAAAATTGGTGATCAAGCAATTTAGTAAATTAAGTAATTGCAATAAATACAATGAATGAAACAAGATAAACTTGAATTGATTAACCAACAATTACAGTTTAACAAAAAATATCCATGAGGGCTACATAATCACCCTAGAAAAAGAAAGCTAGTTCATGATAAAAATAGAAAGAACACTCTTTATAATATGCATGTTGCAGAACTCGGAATCTTTCTTCTTCCCTTACTTCCTAGTAGAAATTCTATGACCAAAAAACTCTCCTCCACCAACTCTCTCCAAAAATATTCTCCACGTCCCTTTTTATAACCCTAAAAGTAGGGTTTTAGTACACTTGTTTACAAATTGCAACACCACTTATGCATAGAAATCAACTTCTAAGAATAACTCAAACTTTTGCATATCTCAAACTCTAAAAATAGCTTCTAAAAATTGTAACACAACTGGCACACAGAAATCAGGGTTTTGTCTAATTTGATTTCAAATGATCTTAAAACCTCTAAAATACCTTCTGAAGCTTGACCACGTACATGACTTCAAAGTATCTTGCATGACTTTGAAACTCTTCCTCTAAACATGCTTTTGAATTCCAGAACCTCTGAACATGACTTTGAAAGATGCAATGCCAAGAACCTATCCACAATCTGCAACCTCTAAAACCACATCTGAAGTGCATTGTTGACCATTAAAAGAGCCTCTGAAACTTGACTTCTTCCTTTGAACGTTCCTCTAAAAAACTTTAGACTCCTTTGAATTTGCTTTTGAATTGTTCAGATTTCTTTAAAGCTCCTCTAATCATGCCTCTGAGTTCCAGAATTTGATTGCAAATTCTTCCATAAGATTTTTTCTAAGGTTCTGAAATTTCACTTTAGAACCTCTAAAGCTCATGTTGAAGAGTTCAACATCTCATTTCTGAACATTTGAAGCCTTTCAATTCTAGTTGAGATGTCTTTACATCATTTGAAGTTATTATTCAGAAGCTCTAAAATCACTTCGTGTAGCCAGTAGAGACATCTTTAGAACATCTAAAGTTTGTTTCAAAGGTTTTGAAACTCCAAAAGAAGTTTTGATGTTTTGTCCATAACTCTATCATATAATATTAAAATCATGTGATTCTTAAAGACTTGGAAAGATAATTGAAAGGGATACAACTTCCATGATGAACACTTTCTCCACATCAACCTCCATCTATGCCAAAAATTGGCTCAAAGTGATGCCTTTGTCATATTTAGCTCCTTTTTTATAGGTTTTGATACCTAAAATAAAAACTAACTCCATTAAGTGAAATATATAATAAAATATGATAAAAAAAACTAATAAAATCATGTCAATTGAGGATCTAAAATATGTGAATTTAGGTATTAAAATATGATAAACTATGAGCATATCACTTGCTGAGAACAATAAATCTCTTAGCCTAAACTTCATTTTCATATTCATGGACAAGAAAATTAACTTTGGTTTCCTTCACTTAGCTTGTACCCTCATAAATTGCTTGTAAATGGTTCCAAATTTCTTTAATAATTTCACATGAGGATATCTTCTCAAATTCAGAAGGAGAGAGAGCATAATATAAAGAATTCTTAGCTTTAAAATTTAATTTAACTACTCTAGTGTCCTCGTTAGTCCACTTATTCTCCTCTGAGGTGTACAACACAATTCCTTCTCCTATAATCTTCCATAACTTAACATTATTGGCAATGTAGTAGCCTGAACTAGAAATGGCAAGCAATTTTTAAAGTTTGATGAATGTTCTAATTTGGACAGCACAAGCAGGGAACAAACACTATTCTCAGCCGACAGATGCAGCAACCTCTACTCATCTTCTCTAAATCCGACGAGATCCGAAACTGACCTGTGATTATCCATTGTCAACAACTTTGCCAGTCAAGCCCCACATAAACGCCCCTGTCCTTCGAATGACTACGGAATAGAGGGGTAGTAGGCTGGATCTCCCCCATGGCATCCATCAAAAGTGGCCAGGAAAATGCAGGCACGCGTCTTCAAGTCGAGACTAGGGATGCCAATGCTTTTGCGAATCCGCTTACGCCACTGATGTCCTGACGCTTCTGCGAATCTGCTTATGAGGAGGTCCTGACGTTTCTGCGGATCTGCTGATGAGGATGTCCTGATGCTGTTGCGGATCCGCTCACGAGGATGTCCTGACACTTTTGCGGATCAGCTTATGAGGATGTCCTGATGCTTCTGCGGATCCGCTTACGAGGATGTCCTGATGCTTCTGCGGATCCACTTACAAGGATCAGCAAGCGCTCGTCTAATGCATCATACCACGGAACTGGAATCCAGGTTCCCAAGCATCATGCCACGGACATCATACGGTGAAACCAGAATCTAGGTTGGGTCCATATATGTAACTTGCACATTGTAGCAACCTAAACCAGAACTAGTGGCCAAGACAAGAGCAAGAGCAAAAACGATAGGGGAGAGAAGGGGCTTCGCTCGCGCACTGAGCCATGTGAGGAGCTCATGTGTCGGCTCTAAATCCGGTGACATCGACACCACCCAACCGACCTTGCTCGGCATCATCTCCGTCTGGGCAATTCGGCGGCTCCATCGGCCATTGGCGGTAAGCAGGGAATGGAAGTTTGAGCTCATCCCGCTCGACAGTGAGAAGGTAACAGCGGCAACATCGCCGGCAGCGAGGAAGAAGGCCGCCCTGTCCTGCATCTTCCGGCCACCAAAGGCAAGGATCTGGCATGGCAAGGGGTTATCCAGCATCGGCACGATGCCGGAGGCGTCATGGCCAGAACAGATCGACCATCCGATGATCGGACGGCGGCATCGCAACGCGATCCGCAGGTAAAACCGATGGGTTTTTCTGCATATGGCTGAATTTGCCGGCGATCAGGAAGGACAATCTGGCACGGTGGGATCAGCACCGGTGTCGGAACAGCAACATCAAGTCTTGGAACGAAGTTGATTAACCGGCCGGTGGCAACATCGCTCGATAGCGAGGAAGTAAGGCGTACTAGCGCCACCAGGGTCAGGGAACCGGTGCGGCAAATGGCTGCCGAAGATCAGGGCATTGACTAGAACGCTGTTGTAGTAATGGATTGGCCGATCGGTGGTCAGACCTTGAAATTATAGTGGCAACTTGCGGCTGAAATTACGGCCGTTTAAGCATCTTTTGAGATTTCTGGTGACGGGAAAGGAGGATCGACGGCAATAGCACCCGCACCAAAATTGGAAAGCAATCGTCGATTTTTTGATTGTCATGGCTTACCCAATGGATGTTGAACATCGTCGGTGGAAAAGACACTGATGCATCCTCGATTTCACCTCCTGCCGGAATCCATTTATCGACGGTGGTTTAGCTCGCTGGATAAGCGACGATCGTCAGCGGCGAAATGGCGGTGAGGGTTGCTGCGAGGTCAGAACATCCACGGCGAAGGGACAACCCATCGGAAGCAACCATGGAATCGATTCGCCCCGCGTTGTCGCTGACGTGCCATGCAAATAGGCGGGTCAGCCGAGCAGCCATCGTCAAACTCCCCATGCCACTGCTGACGTGCCGTGTAGACGCTGACGTGCCGTGCAGACAAGGTGGGTTAGTCGAGCAGCAATCGTCGATCTCCCCATGCCACTGCTGGCGTGCCATGCAGACAAGGTGGGTTAGCCGAGCAGCCATCGTCAAACTCCCCATGCTACTGCTGATGTGCCGTGCAGACGAGTGGCATGGCCGCACAACCGACGCCTAAGGAGATGAGCAGTGGACGACGTGGTATGACCCGATGAGTTACGCGATCAAGGGCTGTCCACCTACTCCGAAATGCCCCACTGGTGAAGCTGGGCATACTTTCCAAAGGAATCCCCAAGATGCCCCCATGGTGGAGCTGGAATCTCTAGGATGCCCCCATGGTGGAGCCAAAATTCCCAAAATGCCCCCACTGGTGAAGCCGGGCATATTTCCAAGAGTTTCCCGAAATGCCCCCATGGTGGAGCTAAAATTCCTAAACTACCCTCAGAGGACCTAGAGCCTATAAATACCCTCTCTCTCTTCTTGAAGAGGGGGATTCTGAGAGGATCTTTTGCGAGAAGAGAGAGGAGTTTGAGGAATCTTCAAGAGGCAGGTGCCTCACTTGACACCAGTGGCCAAAGGCCACTGGTAATCTATCTAGTGCCTAAGGGCTCTTTGCCATGGCCCCACCATGGTACATACATGGGTCCCACCCATGTTATGGTAATGGTGGGCCCTATATGGCCAATGGACAACAAGATAACACTGATTTAGACATCCTAAATGCATTAAAATCTATTTGAATCCTGATTAAACCATGTAATCATCTTATAAAGTAGGAAATTAATGACATCATCTAAGAACTGTCATTGGCACTAATCACTATCATTAGTGTTAATCGTGATTAGGCTTACTTAACTTAAAGTGTAATTAGGCTTAATTCATGTAGTCTGGATCTTCGATCTCTCACAGTATAAATGGCAAAGATTGCCCGCTTTTAGTTTTCCACGGGATATTGGAAAATGCCACTCACCAACTCCTTCAAAAGCCTAAGTCTAGGACAGAGTCACTGAGTCGTGACTCACCGAGTCAAACCTTAGCAACCGCCACTCACCAACTCCTTCAAAAGCCTAATTTTAGGACCGAGTCACTGAGTCGTGACTCGCCGAGTCAAACCTTAGCAACTACCACTCACCAACTCCTTCAAAAGCCTAAGTCTAGGATCGAGTCACTAAGTCGTGACTCACTGAGTCAAACCTTAGCATACACCAGTAATCAAAATAGCCAAACCCAGTCAACCTGGCCCACTCTTCCTAAGCTTCTCATGGGCAATTGAGAGAGCCGAGCTAAACCCAGTTAACCTGGCCCATTCTTCATAAGCTTCTCATGGGCAATGAGAGAAGGCTTAACCAAACCTAGGTCACCTATTTTCTTCTGATCTCTTTTAGGTCTAACACACAATAGAGATCACCCGATCCTAAGTCCTTCTGGGATATGCCAATTGGGTCGCAAAACATCTACTATCTCTATGATTTCTTACAGTCTAAACAATAGAAATCACCCGGTCTTGATCTCACCTGGGATAAACCAATCGGATCAAAACACCCATTTTCTAGTTGACCCAGTGTCTAGCAACCCAGTCTAGAACCATGTCATCCCATCCGCCCATTGACTTGAGGCGATCCCATAAATATCAAGTCATCGCAATGTGCTTGGCGATCCCAAAGACAGCACACATCTACTTTAAGAGAGTGTGTGTGTTTTATTTTTGGATTTCTAAGATGCATTGTACTTTTCCTTTTAATCAAGGGTTTTTTCCATTGTGGAAATGTAATTAGGACCACTTGGGGTCTTGGATGTGAACATACAGTTTTTTTGATGTACACGGCAAGTGTAATCAATTGAGAAAAATCAATAATAATGGAAATTACTTGGTTCATTCCAAAGGCGACCAATTCTGGTCATGTTATTCCATTTATTTATTTCTTCCTCATTTTCTGTCTTCGATACAGGCAATTAAAAAGGTTTTTATTCTCAACTTCCAATAATATAATGCTCCTCATCAAAATATGGAGGTTAAATAGTCAATTGACCTTCCATGATTCCAGCAAAATTGTTTGCTATATGAGATCACACTGGGCTAAAGATTAAAAGGTAGTTCAATCTTAGTTTTAGTGCCCTACTTTGACACCACTTGTTAGGTCCCAAATCCAAGGTGTATAGCAAAGTAAGAAACCAATCAAGATTGGGAATCAAATGAAATATGCAAGTGCAAAAAATAAATAGCAATGGAAGCATACATGCATACAAAGATTATAGTGGTTTGGGCCCCTTGGCACCTACTTCACTCTCCAAGGTATCCCCAACCTTGAGTTTTACTATTTCTATAGAATCACACCTCCCTAATTTTCCCTTGATCACCAAGAACTCATTCACAATAGCTAGTTTCTTAGAGCTAATTAGAAACTCATACACTATTAATTTTCTTCTGAGCTCACCAACAAACTCTTACACTAATTAGTTTCTGAAGCTCACCAATAACTCCTTTCTAGCATATATAAAGTGTATAAAGATTTCCTTTATCTAGGATAAGATGTAAACACAGTGGAGTTCCAATATAAAAATTAAATGATAAACTTTACAGTACTTTAGACTCCTCTGAGATGGGAATGATGCATCTTTAAGCTCATTGATTTTTATAGCACCTTGGAGTGAATGCTTGTAGGAACTTGAATGGGCTTCTTGTGATTGATTTTTGTTTAGCTTATGGAACCATCAACAATCTCACTTTCTTCTTCAAATGATATTCTATTTATTACCTCTAAAGAGATTAAAGCTATTGCAATTTACTTTAGTTGAGGTTTCGACCGTTAGAGATAACTTTATTTTACTTAACATAAAAGTTGTAAACATTGTCTTTAGAACTCTGAAATCACCTTTTAGAACTATGAAAATGGTCTTCAAAACTCTAAAAGTTAGGTGCATCCTCTAAAGCTTCTTCTAAACTCGATGTCTCCATTTCAGCATCTTCGTCAAAACTTTTATGACACCCCAGGCTTGGAGGTAAGAACCTTTCCATGTGTGGGTATGTTGTTGTTCTGTGATAGTTGTGTGCATGTATGTGTCTGTTCTATGACAACTGTGTTCATAAATTACTTGAATTTATTGTGAGATTTTCATACACTGTGTGATATGATTATCTGTGTATGGAAGCCTCGTGGAGGCTAGGGAATGTGTATGATGTGAAATTGCAATGTGTTTGTATGAGTTGATTACATATGTGACTACATGAGTCATGAGATCACTTAGGGCATTAAAAACTTCATCATGGAACTAAGGTAGTGTAATTAGGATATGGTCATGAGTTGGCCTAGCTATGGACATGGGTTGTTAGTGTATTCATGTTTTGGGTTATGACACGAATGTTGCACTAGTTGCAAAAGGGATTTTTGAATGTGTCACTTGAAGCCTAATTATCAATTAATTGAGTTAGTGGTCCATAATCATGATTAATGACATGAATGGTGGTAATTATGATGAATAATATGAGGGAATACACTTGCCAAAGTTTCAAGTGATTAATCAAAGTGTCAATTTTGAAAATTCAAGAGAGAGCTTATACTAAATACGGTATAGCTTAAGTGAATAACTAAGGGGGTTTCCAAAAAAGGAAACCC
>JAYJMB010005318.1:0-12094 GCA_036873735.1 Pouteria campechiana | reverse complement strand
CAAGAGTTGAGGAGCTAGGACAAATCAACAAAAAGCTTAAGCCATCTATAGAAGAACTTCCTATTCTTGAACTCAAATCTTTACCTTGTCATCTAAAATATGCTTACTTAGATGAAGTTTCTTCTTTGCTAGTGATTATTTCTTTTTCTTTGACATATATGATGGAGGAGAAACTACTAAGAGTATTAAGAGAGCATAAGGGCGCAATTGAATGAAAAATTTCAGACATCAAAGGAATCAACCCTTCACTTTGCATGCATAAAATTTTCATGGAGGAGCAATACAAACCCATTATCCAACATCAGAGGTGTTTGAACCAAAAGATGTAAGAAGTGGTGAAAGTAGAAGTGATCAAACTACTTAATGCAGAAATCGTCTATCTTATTTCTAATAGTCTGTGGGTGAGACTTGTACAAGTTGTACCAAAGAAGGGACGTATGACTATTCAGAAAAATGATAACAATGAATTGATTCCAACTAGAACAGTTACTAGATAGCGTCTATGTATTGTTTATAGGAAATTGAATGTTGCCACTAGAAAAAATTACTTTCTTTTACCATTTATTGATTAAATGTTGGAAAGACTTAAGAGACATGAATTTTATTACTTTTTGGATAGTTACTCAGGTTATAATCAGATTCCCATTACACTAGAAGATCAAGAGAAAACTACGTTCACTTGTCCATATGGTACTTTTGCTTTTAGGAAAATGCCCTTTGGTCTTTGTGATGCACCCGCCACTTTTCAGAGAGGTATGATGGTCATTTTTTTAGATATGGTTGAGGAATATATTGAGATTTTCATGGATAATTTTTTTATTTTTAGCTCATCATTCGATTCATATCTGCATAATTTAGCTTTAGTGTTGCAAAGATGTGAGGAGATGAACCTTATTCTGAATTGGGAGAAGTATCATTTTATGGTGTAGGAATGGATAGTTCTTAGATACAAGATTTCAGAAAAAGGAATAGAAGTTGATCGTGCTAAAGTGGAGGTCATCTCAAAATTGCCTCCACCCACATCTGTTAAACTTGTTCAAGGATTTCTGGGGCATGCAGGATTTTGTAGATGGTTTATGAAGGACTTTTCAAAAATTGCTAAACCCATCTCTAATCCATTAGTTAAGGATGTACCATTTAACTTCTCAGATTATTGCTTCCGGGCCTTTAACACTTTGAAGGAGAAATTGGTTTCAACACCAATCATGGTAGTACTAGCGTGGGATATACCTTTTGAGTTAATGTGTGATGTAAGTGATGTTGCTAGATGAGTTATTTTGGGACAAAGAAAGGGGAGGAATTTTTAGACAATTTACTATTCTAGTAGGACCTTATCAGGAGCCCGACTAAATTATTCAACAACTGAAAAGGACTCTTTGCAGTAGTTTTTGCTTTTGATAAATTCAGTTCTTACTTGATTATTTCTAAAGTGATTGTTTATTCAGATCATTCAGTTCTGAAATATTTGCTTGAAGAGAAAGAAGTAAAGCCTAGATTGACTAGGTGGATTCTCTTGCTATAGGAAATCAATTTGGAGATCAAGGATAAGAAGGGAACTGAGAATCTAGTTGTAGATCACTTGTCTACAATTCCAATTGCAAAAGATGAGGAGACTCCAATTCTTGAAGAATTCCTTAATGAGCATATATTTCATGTTAACTCCACACACACCCTTGTTTGCTGATTTTATGAATTATTTGGCAAGTAATGTTTTACCCCCCGACATGTCACCACAATAGAAGAAAAAAATTCTTTTTTGATGTTAAACATTATCTTTGAGAAGAAAAATTTGTGCTGACCAAGTGATAAGGAGATGTGTACCAGAGGAGGACATGGTAAGTATTCTACAAAATTGTCATAATGGAGAGGCAGGTAGGCATTTTAGCTCCATGAAAACCACAGATAAGGTTTTACAATCTGGTTTTTATTGGCCAACAGTTTTCAAAGATGCACACACCCATGTACTTTCATGTGATAGATGTCAGAGAATGGGAAATATCTCTAAGAGAAATGAGATGCCTTTAAACAACATTCTTGTTTGTGAATTATTTGATGTTTGGTGTATCAATTTCATGGGACCATTTCCCTCTTCCTTTGGCCATAAGTACATTTTGGTAGCTGTAGAGTATGTGTCTAAGTGGGTGGAAGCTACTGTAATGCCAACAAATGATGCTTGGGTAGTGATCAAATTTTTGAAGAAAAACACTTTTACCGGATTTGGCACTCCTAGAGCAACCATCAGTGATGGGGGAACCCATGTTTTGCAATAAATAGTTTTGATTCACTTCTCCTAAATATGAAGTTACACATAAGATTGCAACCCCTTATCATCCTAAGACTAGAGGAAAAGTAGAAGTTTCAAATGGCAAAATCAAAAGAATTTCGGAGAAAACTATGAATGATTGGTCAATAAAACTTGATGATGCACTTTGGGCATATGAGACTGCATTCAAAACACCCATTGGAATGTCTTGTTTTAGGCTAGTATTTGAAAAAGCTTGTCATTTACCTATGGAATTACAACATAGAGCATATTGGGCACTAGAATTTTTAAATTTTGACAGGCAACTTATGGGAGAAGAAAGATTGCTACAATTGAATGAGCTGGATGAAGTTCATAATGAGGCTTATGAGAATGCCAAGATATATAAAGAGCGTACAAAGAGATTACATTACAAACACATTCTAAGAAGAGAGTTTGAAATTGGTCAAAAAGTTTACTTTATAACTCTTGTCTTAGACTATTTCTTGGTAAGTTTCGATCTAGATGGTCAGATCCTTTCACTGTCACAAGGATACTTCCATATGGGGCAATTGAAGTTACTAATGACACTAAGGGAACATTTAAAGTGAATGGTTAGCATCTAAATCCATACTTTGAAGGAATATATGACAAGCAGAAGTTCACATTGGACTTGAAAGAACCAGCTTAGAGAAAGAGATAGTCAAGCTGAAGACTATAGATCAAAACTTCTTCCTCATCCCTTTGCTTTTAGGATTTTTACTCTAGCTTAGTTTGATTTAATTTTTCTTTTTATTTAAATTTTTTTTGTCTGGCTGCCAATGGTTTTATCAACTCTTGTCCACCAGAAAAGGAGAATGGTTCACTTCAAAGGAGAAAGTTGAATTCATGAGAAGCAGACAATTTAAACTTTCTTTATTCTCTTTGCATTTAGCTTAGTTGTTGTTTTGTTTTATCCATTTGGATAGATTTTTTAGTTATAGTTTGATGTTTTTGTTGTAGAAGTAAGAACCTAATTTTAGATTGAGCATAGACATTTCATGAGATTGCAGATTATGTATCAAGTATCAAAATTGCCAAAAATTTGCAAAGGATGCCAATAAATTTCAAAAAAAGAGGATTGGAATGCACTTCATTTACGGAAGCTCTTAAACTTAAACTTCTTTCATTATTTCAAATTGAGGACAATGTTTGATTTAAGTTTGGGGTGTTCGGGGAGTTACATTCAGATTTACATCTAAGTTTTCAGATTTACATTAAGTTTTCGAATTTTTTTCAAATTTGGTTATAAATTTTCTCTATGAGCATCTCTTTTGATAACTTAGCTAAAGAAATCCAAGAGCAAACTATGTTACATTGCTGAAATTGAATAGGATGGATTCTCTTTTAATGATCAAGTGACATATGCTAAGTTTTTTTTATTACCATTGCACATTATTGAGAAAGAAGGATAAGTGCTACCTTGCGATTTATTGATTCTTATGACAAGTAGAAACTTTTCATGACTCATGAAAATTTCAATTAGCATATGATATTAAGATCATGCAAAGTGTATGTGGATCAGTGATGATGTTGTGAATTTAGTAACATATTCTGCTTGACACAAGCATGCTAGAACTTATTTGATTATTCCTCAAGGTGAAATCCTAGAAAACATGTTTACTTGGAAATGATTTAGGCATTCTTTGATTAGTTTGAGCCTTTCAAGATAAACTAGTATATTCACTATCACTAGTGTCCCCATTGAGCTTTAATGAGAGAATGGCACATGCAAAGCATGTAAAAGACCACCATTCAAATTTTCTTTCTTTAGCCTCATCACTCAACCCTTTTCGTCCTGAAAAACCATGATTGACCTATTAAGAGATGTATTCTAAATACAAGATTGCAGAGAGGTACATGAGTACATAAGAAGATAAGTTTGGGGGAGTTAAAGAGAAGAATGCTAAAAGAAGAGAAGAAAGGACAAAAGGAATAAATCAATAAGGATTTATCCTTCAATTGGGGGGATCATATCTCCATGAACTCAATAGAAAATAAGTTTCAGGATGTGGTAGTAATACATCTCGTAGTTGGGGGGATCACATCCTAATGAAAGTAAAAGAAATAAGTCTAGGGTGTGGTAGTAATACAACTCTTAAAAATAGATAAAACCCCAAACAAAAAGTTAAGAGATTGAATATTCATGTAAAATGCAAATATGATCTCTTACTTTGTGCATCCTTATTCCCTTTTCTTATTAGCTAAATCCAAGGTCCCATTATAATCTTAACAAAGACCTATTGATCCAAGTGAATAGAGTTTTCTACATTAGTGGAGAGTGATTATGAAAAGTATGCTTATGGAGTGTTTTGTGAAGATCATGAAAATCACTAGTTTTCACATTATTGACTAAAAAACATGCATGTAGTATGAAATTGATGCTATAAACACACACACACATTTTCATTTCATGAAAGGATTGATGAAGCATGGGTTTCATGAGATTACTTGGAAAGTATCTTGAGTGATTTTTGAGATATGTGCATAGGTGTAATTTTCTGACATGTTCTTAATTGTTTGAAAGAGATTTTCCTGACTGATACATGAGTTCAGATCGTTATTTTGCTCGAGAACAATCAAAAGATAAGTTTTAGCGTATTTGATAAGCTCATTATATATTATATTTTTTATATCTAAATTCACATGTTTAAGATCTTATTTTAATTTTTTTCAGTGGATATTGCACTTAATAGAGTTTGTTTTATTGATATATAAAATAAAACTAAAGATTACAAAAGATGTTATTTTAAAGCAATTTCTGGGACTGATTGAGGCATATTTGGAAAATCTATTTGATATGAAAGTTTTAACATTTGTTCTTATCTTTCTAATGCATCAAAAACCATATAATTCTAAATTTATATGAGAATGGCTAAAATAGTGCAACTATCTATAGAGCTTCACATTCGTCTGCTACTTTGTTTGACAGAAGGTGTCACTTTGAAGGCTCACAACTCATAGAAGATAGATGATTCAGACAAAGTGATCAACATAAAAGCTCTAGACCCTAAAATTGTCTATTTATTACAAAAAGATGGAGCAATTTTGAGTTTATATGAAAAATTTATGATAAAAAAGTGGTACTCTCTATAGGAATCTCCGAAGCAGAATTTTTACTTCGAAGTTCACTAACGCAAAAGGTGGTACTTTGAGGATCCACGACTTAAAATATAAGCAGAATTAGGAAAAGTGATTAACATGAAAGTTTTATATCTTGAAATTATCTATCTAACCCAAGAAAAATCACTCAATTTGGATTTCATATGATTTATGATGATTTTACTAAAACTACTTTGGAACATCAAAAATTCTGAAGTAAAACAAAAATCTCTGAAGCAATGATTTTTTCTCCGAAGTTCACTTCTGAGAACTCTGAAGCAATGATTTTTTTCTCCGAAGTTCACTTTTTAGAACTCTAAAGTAGAACAAGATTTCCAAAGCAATGATTTTTCTGTGAAGTTCACTTTAGAGAACTCCAAAGTAGAACAAAAATCTCCGAAGCAACAATTTTTTCTCTGAAGTTCACTTCAGAGAACTCTGAGACAACAATTTTTTCTTCGAAGTTCACTTTAAAGAACTCCAAAATAAGAATTCAAAATTTTGCTCAATTTTCATACATCCAAGCTGCCTAACAAGAAACAAAGTTTGAAATCAAAGCTTGGAATTGGAAGTACACAAATTTAGTTGTTCTTCTATGCATCAGATGCTGTTGTCCAAACTATGATCAGCAATTGCAATCATTTGAGATATTTTTGAAGTAATTTCCCTTACATACATTGCTGAAATTTTTAGAAGTTGTTGCAATTTGCGAAAGGAATATTTGGAAATCAGGGTCAAAACAATGCTATCTATTGTTGGAACGTTTCTTACGCATGGAAACAATCTTTTCGGGTAGAAAATACAGAGTTATTTTTAGAACATGATTCTGGTGCATAAAGGAATTGTAATTCATGGAGGAATTATATTAAGACACAACTACTTGGGTTATTTAAGGACACCCAGGAGAGTGGATCAAGGACAGAGAGTTGGACAAGGAGAAGACTTTAGAGCAAGAAGATTATTGGACAAAGCCGCTATAACCTGAATATTTTGTTTTTCTTTCTAGTTCATCTTTTATTTTTGAATCAACATTTGATATTTGATTATGATGATGTTTATCAATTACTTATTTGGTTTTAGTTCAAATATGATGTTCTAAATTTCTTTTATCTAGGATTAAATGGATCTTAGTAATGAAACTTGTATTAATGTTTGATTTTTGAGTTGAATTATCTTCTTCTCATTGTTTCTTCTTTTCTAAGCTTAATGCATGTATGTGCTTAGCTACCATGTGAATAAACTGAGATTCTTAATTTATACTAGAGAGAGGTGAATTAGGAATAAACTCTTGAATTGAAGAACATATGATGCAATGAAGTCTAGAGATAACCATTGTACATATGCAATCTGTGTGAATGTGACCTTGCGAGCGCATATATTACACTTGGATGCTTAAGCTAAATAGGTTTATTAATTTGGATTTACATGAAGATATAATAAATCACTTTAATAAGCACACCTATCATAACACTTGAGAAAGGGTGGTAGATACTTTAGTGCATCTGATTGACTATGAGAGGAATGATGATTTACTCAATGCAATTCATCAATACAAGTGGATTTGCTAGGAGAAGTAGAATTCCTAGATATTTCATCAATTAATATTTTTTCTTTTGCTCTTATAATTTTTCAACTTCATTGTTTATTCAAATTTAGTTCTTATATCATCTATTGAGTTTCATTCAATCAATTATTATTGATTTGACATAAGTTTGGTACTTAGTGTGTAACAACCTACTTCCTTGTGGCAATGATACTCAACTTACCTCATCTATATTACTTGTGATCATGTATACTTGCATGAGTGTTGACAAGTTTTTGTATTTGGGGAGTTATATTCAGATTTACAACTAAGATTTTATATTTGCATTCAATTTTGGAATTTTTTTCAAATTTGGGAATAAATTTTCTCTATGAGCATCTCTTTGATAACTTAGTTAAAGAAATCAAAGAGCAAACTATGTTACATTGCTGAAATTGAATAAGATGAATTCCCTTTTAATGATCAAGTAACATATGTTGACTTTTTTTATTACCATTGCACATTATTGAAAAAGAAGAATAAGTGCTACCTTATGATTTACTGATTCTTATGACAAGCAGAAACTTTTCATGACTCATGAAAATTTCAATCAGCACATTATGTTTAGATCATGCAAAGTGTATGTGGATCAGTGATGATGTTGTGAATTCAGTAACATATTCTGCTTGACACAAGTATGCTAGAACTTATTTGATTATTCCTCAAGGCGAAATCCTAGAACACATGTTTACTTGGAAATGATTTAGGCATTCTTTGATCAGTTTGAGCCTTTCAAGCTAACCTAGCATATTCACTATCACTAGTGTCCTCATTGAGCTTTAATGAGAGAATGGCACCAGCAAAGCATATAAAAGACCACCATTCAATTTTTCTTTCTTTAGCCTCATCATTAGACCCTTTTCAGCCTAAATAACCATGATTGACTTATTAAGAGATGTATTCTAAACATAAGATTATAGAGAGGTACATGAGTACATAAGAAGATAACTTTGGGGGAGTTAAAGAGAAGAATGCTAAAAGAAGAGGAAAAAGGACAAAATGAAAGAAATCAATAAGAATATATCCTTTTATTGGGGGGATTATATCTCTATGAACTCAATGGAAAATAAGTTTGGAGATGTGGTAGTAATATAGGTCATAGTTGGGGGATTACATCCTAATGAAAGTAAAAGAAATAAGTCCAAGGTGTGGTAGTAATACGGTTCATAAAATAGATAAAATCCCAAAAAAAAGTTAAGAGGTTGAATATTCATGTAAAATGCAAATATGATCTCTTACTTTGTGTATCCTTATTCCCTTTTCTTGTTAGCTAAATTCAAAGCCCATTACAAGCTTAAGAAAGACCTATTGATCCAAGTGAACAGAGTTATCTACATTAGTGGAGCAGGATTATGAAAAATAAGCTTATGGAGTGTTTTTTGAAGATCATGAAAATCATTGGTTTTCACATAATTGACTGAAAAACATGCATGTGGTATCAAAATTGACACTGCACATACACATTTTCATTTGATGAAAGGATTAATGAAACATGGATTTCATGAGATTACTTGAAAAGTATCTTGAGTGATTTCTGAGATATGTGCGCAAGTGTAATTTTTTTGGCATGTTATTGATTGTTTGAAAGAGATTTTCCTAACTGATTCATGAGTTCAGATTGTTATTTTTCTTGAGGATGATCAAAAGATAAGTTTTGGTGTATTTAATAAGCTCATAATATATAATATTTTTTATATCTAAATTCATATGTTTAAAATCTTCTTTTAATTTTTTCAGTGGATGTTGCACTTAACAGAGTTTGTTTTATTGATATATAAAATGAAATTAAAGATTACAAAAGATATTATTTTAAAGCAATTTTTGGGACTGATGGAGGCATATTTGCAAAATCTGTTCAACATGAAAGTTTTAGCTTTTATTCTTATCTTTCCAATCCATAAAAAGTCATATAATTTTATATTTATATGAGAAAGTTATGGCTAAAATAGTGTAACTATCTGTAGACTTCACATTTGTCTACTACTTCATTTGACAGAAGGCATCACTTTGAAGGCTCATCTATCTGCAGTGGTAGTATCATGGGCTTGGCAGGCTTCGTAGCTAGGGGTACAAAGAGGGACCACTGGCACATTGAAGAGGGGAGATAGTAATGTCTTTGGTCATAGGGAGTTCTGATTATGATTATGTTGATGATCGCTATGTTTATAAGGATGACTTGATGGTCAGATTGTGTATGAGTCCTGCTTGTGAGGATGACTCGCTAATTATAACTTATTTGAAGAGTATGTCTAATCTTTGGTAAATGTTGGTCTAGCATATATGTGCATTCTAGGCATGGTAGCAAGTGCATTGTCATGACATTCAACATGTCATGGATTTTCTTATATGATGGATTTGGGCATATTATTTCACTGGTATATTGGTTGTTGTTTTCTATCGAGCCTACTTATTGAGATTTCCTAGACTCATACCATTTTATTATGGTTCTTAGCTGGCAGGTCATGTGGAGGAGACAAACATGGGGTTGGTGCTCAGACTCGGTATGGGATGGTAAACTCTATGTTGTATAATGAAATTGGGGTTGGAATCCCTTGTATTGTATATCAATTTCAATATGAAAAGGATTCCAGTTATGTTGTATATTAAATTTCATGATAAACTGTAAGTGATGTATTGTAACACCTAAGGTGTTAAACAGTGAGGAAAAATGTGGAAATTTTTTTTTTGACTAATTTGGGACAAAATGCACTGATTGTATGAAGTGTTTAGTGATTTACGAGAAATGCTTGAGTATGTGGCCATCTAATAGAATTATTTTGTTTCATTTAAGGAAATTAATTGTATGTTTTAATACCATAACTATGTGGGAAAAGATATGATTAGAAGACTAAGGAAAAGTTGTTTGTGAGAAAAGTCGTGATGAGTGACGTTATTGATAGTGGAATGATCAATTGGTATGATCCTTACTATATGATGAAGGATTATTATGTATTTAATGTGATTTTGATATTTAAAATGTGCATATATCATGCTTAAGGAAGGATTAAATACATGAGTGGTATATGAAGTGAAATTGTGTATTGAGCACAAGTGTATGTTAAGAAAATGTTGAATTTGAAAAATGGGTCATTTGTGTTCAAATGTTGACCTAGATGATTGATGATTTAAGAAAAGTGTTCAACAAAAAAGTTTTGTATCTTAAAATTATATTTCCAATGAATCAATAATTAAATGATTTTGATATCGTATAATGAATTTATGATAAATGTACCAAAACTGCTTCATATGGTGAAAAATACAAAAAAATGTCACTTTATTTTGGCTTTTGGCATAGATGGGGGATGATTTAGAAAACGTGGCTAATAGTAAATTGTATCTATTGAAGTTATCTTTCAAACTCCTTAAAAATAAGGTGAATTGGACATCATATATGAAGGTTATACTCAAATTACTAATTTGTGTTAGCACAAAAATTCCATGCCATGGCATAATTTTAGTAAGGCAAAAATTTAGGGTATCCAGCGAGTTTGCGTCGCGGCATAAAAATTTCATGCCGCAGCACATCTTCTATGTGGCACTAGAGCAACAGAAAATTTGATTTTTTAATGGCCAGATTGGTTCCATTTTCATTCCAATCTGTTTCGTTTTCCTTCCTACACCCAACCCCCATACCCTAAACCTCGTTAAGCCATTTTTGCATCAAATCTTTGAAGGAATAAGTGTGTCTAGGAGTGTAACCCACCAATCATTAAACTTAACCAAATTTTTAGTTATTTTGATGAAATAAGGAGGAAATTTTGATTTCCTATGATTTGAAGGAGCTAATGGGAGTTTTCAGCTAGGATTCTCAACAATGGGTGAAAAACCATGCTTAATCTTTGTGGTAAGATGCTTTTGTAAATTTTTGTGAACAATGATTATGTGAAAGAAATTGATATAAATTGCTATAGATTCATGGGGAAAATGATTAATTTATGCTTAATGATGTTTTATAACTTAATTGGGCAAGAGAATTGATGATTTAGGCTAAACTAAGGTTCAATGACCAATGAAATTTGGGAAATGCATGATTTAAGTGTAATTGCCATGAAAGAAAGGTTTAATTAGTAACTTGTAACATTTTGAGACTTATTTGGTAATGATAAATCCCACTTTGATTGTTACCCATAGCTTATTTTGAAATTAGAAAAGGATCTTTGTGTTGTAAGCCATGAATTAATTGGATTAAAGGCTTTATTGGATTGTTTTAAAGATATTTAACTATTAATCATGTTGAATACATAATGACCAAGTCATATACAAGATGAATATGGTGTATTAAGCATGGTTGTGGTAGGATAATGGAATGTAGAGTTTAATTAACCTATTATGGAGGTTAAATTATGCTTATTGTAGTTAATTTATTGCCAAATGATGTTTATCATATGTTTGATGAAGTGTTTCCATAAGAGAAATGATGCAATTATTTAGTTATATTATAATATGAGATTGACTATGAAAGGAGGCATAAACACTCTAACACCTAGTATTGCAATAGATCCATGTAGGCCATTCATATCCAAACTATACTAGAACAGTGCCATTTCGGTGCAACATATATTAATCTTACTTATGCCATTCTAGCACATTACCTCTGTGCCATTCAGGCACCACATATCCCATTATAACTATACCATATAGGCATAACATAATCCATGTATATTCTTATCGAATCTAGTTGCTCATGGGATATTCATAAGCCCCATTCATATACTTATCAGAGAATACTCACGATCCCTTATTCATAATTACATACCCTACTTTCTTTCTCATGCCTTCTTATTTATCCTTAAGCTAGCCCTTTCTCATGAATCCACAAACTAGTATTGGCATGTCATTTCCTAGTTTTTTTCTCACAACCATTGCAATCATGAATCTAGACTTCGTACTCTCACACGGATGAGCAGGACTTATGTAAGCCCTTGAATTTTGGTATAAGACCGTATCAATAATTCAGGCATAGTAATGAGTGAAGTTTGGTAAGTTCATAAAGTTTAATTTAATTAAGTGTGAATTAAAGTGTAAATGATGAATCATGAGTGGTAAGATTAATGGGCTTTAGAATTATTCAAAAAATGATAAATTTTAATCTTAAATTATGATTTAATATTATAATGTCAATGGGACAT
>JAYJMB010005317.1:0-12096 GCA_036873735.1 Pouteria campechiana | reverse complement strand
AAAGATGAAGTATTAGGTGCAAAAGATGAAGTATTAGGAGAATAAAATATGACATTTTGCATTCTCATCAATATGTCATAGTGATAAATATTTATGATATTGTGGATGGATGTCAGTTATGTCTATTGCCCTCATAATGCGACTACGGTTCTGGGTAGCTGTAGATATGTTTCATCGGCCGTTATATGTGTTTTATGGTTATGTCATTGCTTTATAGATATTCAAATTATAGTTTTATATAATAATTAATTGTATAGGTATAGATCTTTATGTTTCAGTGTAGATTCTACCAGATTTTTCGTAGAAATCACCCTCAAAAATAAGAAAATTATGAGGTAATGTTAAAGTGCATAGGCCCTTGGGTGGAGTGTGATAATTATACTCTTTTAAAATTTCTAAATGAAAATTATCTAATGTTTGAATGTTGCCTATGATATGAATGTGCTCTTTTTATTGATGAATATCCATCCGAATTCATGTTCATGGTTGTACATAAATGCTCTATCCTTTAGTTATAAAAGGGGAGAAGAACTAGGAGAAATATTTAGGCATTTGTAGAAGATTTGTACTTCATGATAAACAGAAGAAGCATGATAAGAAGGAGAAGGATTTGAAGTTTACAAAAAAGGGGATAGCTATCCTTTTTTTATATTACAAATTGCATGCATCTGTAAAGGGGGAGGAGACCATTTTGATACGAGACCCAACCCAACATATTGGGAAAACTTCCTCATTCACTCCTTCAAATATCCCCTATCTTATTTGAAATACCTTTTTGATTTTGAAAAAAGGGGGTGATGAATGAAGAAAGACTTGCTTGGGAGTAAATTAGAAGATTTGTTAGAAGAAAAAGAAAGCTTGTTATAGAAAATGAGTTGTCATGTCTTGTGTCTCAAGGAGAAAAGTGGTATCAAATATGTCATGATTTCTTATTTGTATCAAACTCCATATGCTTACATATTCCAATTAGTTAGAGGGAGTTTGCTAGTAGATCATTAGCACAACTTTTCAATGTAACAAGTCTTCAATTTTTATCATCATCAAAAAATGGGAGATTGTTAGGGTTATGTGTATGATTTTGATAACAACAAAACTTGTCCTTGACTTGATTCATGTTAATGATGTTCTTAGTTTAAGAAGCTTAAAATGTAGACATATATGCTTTGATTGAAAGTGCATTATTGGGATATTAATTACGTAAGCTTATACATATCCTGATATAAGTATAGTTGCTTTAGAAAAAAGGACAAATCATCTTGATCCATATTGTTTTCAACTTTGTCTATCATTTCATAATGTTTTGGATCATATGCAATTGTGATTTATAGAGGTATCTTCTATGCATGAAGAATGAGGTAATGATCCATAATGCATTCATCTTTATTCATCATATTGTAATATATTAGATCATATTCAATTATATCTGAATGATTTTTATATAAACAAATTACAAAAATATAAAATATATGTCTCAAAGAGATATCCTTTTAAATGCAAAAGAATGTGTTCTTAAATGAGTTTATAAATATTGAAACATGATTCAAATTGCTTATCTATACTCTATAACTTATGAAAATTATATGTGGATAAATATATTTTGATTTACAATGAAAAATATCAAGTTCATAAAGTGGCAACTGTAGAAATTTCTAAGTGCAAGATTACAACCTCATAGCTTAGCTGCCTTTGCATATTGCCTGCCAATTTTAGACAGAAGTCTACATCCAAAGCAAATGCTTGGCATTCCCATACTGCCTATGCCGATCACCTAGCATGTAAGTGCTTAGCCCATCAACCTATTCTATCACCTGCCACTCGAAAGCAAGGTTGGTTCAGGAGTTTTGCTAGAGATCCCACCATAGCCCCTTGGTCCAACTGCCCATGATATCACTTGCTGATGTCCAAAGGTTAGAATTTCAAATGTTGCAAAGCTACAACTTATGCCCAATTTCTTCCAATGGTCAAGTATTTTGAAGATTTATTTAAGAGGAGTTTGGAGATGTTTATAAGTTGTTGAAGCAATGATTTATTGAAGATCAAAGAGAGCCCTAACTTTCAAATCCTCAAACAACCCAAGCCAAAAGCATTCTACCTTCTTTCAAACTTCTTCAAGGCTTGCTTTTGCAACAAAAAAGGGAAGATTCTTCTGAAACCATAAGAGCAATCATTTAGACTTCCTCGATGCTCAACAAGAAGCATTCTCAAAGTATAAATCTTTTTATTTCTATTATTTGTGTATTCCTTAACTTGATATTGGAGATAAACGTTAAGAAGAGCAAGTCGATTATTAGAGTGTGTCTCAGAATTGATTGCTAAGTTGTTACATCCCCTTGAACTAGAATCAAGAAGAGTGCTTTGTGAACTAAGTTTATGCCCCCTTAAGCTAGAATCAAGAAGAGTGCTTGGTGCACTAGAATTTATGCCCCCTTGAGTGGGAATCAAGAAGAGTGCTTGGCGCGCTAGAGTTTATGCCCCCTTGTGCTGGAATCAAGAAAAATAAGTCTGTATTCGTTGGAGTGTGTCTCATGAATAATTTGTTAATTTGTTATACCTTTAAAGCTAGAATCTAGAAGAGTACTGGGTGAATTATTTGTATTTTCACTATAGAGAGATAGTGGAACCCAAGGCACTAGAGAAGAGTATTCTTGGAAGAGTGGAGTAGGGACGGTTGCCCAAACTGCTATAAAAAATTATGTTATTTATGTGCTGTGTGTGATTGTGTTATTTCCTTGCATTAGATTTTTTATTATTTATCTTTACATTTTACACATGATCATGAAAAAGAGGGAGATTAATTAAATAGGGTTTGAATAATAAATTTTTATAAACCCAATTCACCCCTCTCCTCTTGGGTTAAGCCAACCTACGAGACCTAAAATAGAGGTGGATTTACCTTGAATAGATTGAGATGAGAGTGTCAAACTTCAGAGTAATTGACTCTTCAAGTTTTTTTCACTCTTTGAGATATAGACTCTATCATAATGTGTAAAGGCTCTATGTGGGTGGAGAGGTTGTTTTCTAAGATGGTTTGGATTTGGTGAAGATTTGGTATGGCTAATGGAATAGATTATTTTGGTCTTAAGGGGGTTGATTGATTAGATGGTGCAGGCCTACTTAGCCTAGTTTGAGAGAGCTCTACTGCTGCTTCACTTTCTTCTCTTTCTCCTTCTCCATCTTCTTCTCTGATAGTTGTTTCTTCTGCTTTTTCAACTTCTTCCCTTTTTCTCTCTTCTTCTATTGTCGCTTCTTTTGCTCTTATTTCTTTAACTTGCCCTGATTTCCTAGGTCTTTCAAATGCCCATCCATGTGTGGTTTGTTTGAATCCCATTTTCTTGATGGGATGTAAGGTTGATCCAGTTTGTAGCCTTAGAAGCCTCTCCATCTTCTCTTGAGAGGTTTACTCTAGCTTCTTTCATGACTTTTGTGAGGATCATTCTATTAGGTAATGGAAATTTTTAGTTTGTTTTGACCATATACAAATTGTTAAAGATGACCTGAGCTAACTCCATCTTCTTTTAATTCTTCATTATCCATAGGATTTTGGCATCTCTCTCTGAAATCTAATCCTAGCCACCTATTTTTGGATGTATCCGTTGGGTCCCAAAGGATGGTTTAACCCAAGAGGGGAGGGGTAAACTGGGTTTATAAAAATTATTTGTTTAACCCCTTGTTAGATTAATTCCCTATTTTCGTGCTTGTGTGTGATACAGTATGAGAAAAATAATAAAGCAGTAATGTGTAACAAAATTAAAGCAATCACATAAAGAGCACATACAATGTTTTTATAGTGGTTCAGGCAACCATCCCTACATCTACTCTTACAAGAGCACACTCTCCTTGTGCCTTGGGTTCCACTATATCCCATATAATAGAAATACAATAGTGCTCCCAATACTATTCTAGATTCTAGCTCTAAGGGGCATAAACACAGTGCTCCTAGCAATCTTTTAGATTTTAGCTTTAGGGGGCGTAAACAAGTGTTCTCAACACTCTTCTGGATTCCTGCTCTAGGAAGCATAAACACAGTGCTTCCACCACTCTTTTAGTTTTCATAAGCTCATAAGATAACTCACTGGTTTCAAAGATCACTAGCAAACTTGATGGTTTTCCAGAGAGCACTAGCAACTCTCTAGTTTTTGGATTAGGTAGAAAACTAATAAGCTTTTACAAAGTGTTACATTTAAGCACAAGGAAAAATGAGATCTTTTATAGCTCGAACAACATAGAAAGATCTTCCTAAAATATAAAATCAATGGCCATAAAGATTTATAGATTAAAGCTCAAGGATAGATATCTGAAGGTTTAAGCTCTTAGCCATGGGTGAAAGGATTTGCATAAGGCTAAGCTCATTTGAAAAGTATTCCTTCATCTTTTGAATTGTTCCACCTCTTCTCCTTAAATAGCTCTCTTGAAAACTTGACTATGAGAGGAAGATGACCTTCATTGAATGCCGAGATGAAGGTAGATGAGGAGGATTAGAAGACCATTATGATAATCTCCCATTTAAAAATGCTATTTTATAATTAATTCCCATATTGTTAGAGCCATTCTGCAGTGCCGACCTTATCATAGAAGAAGGTGAATAGCTAGTTCAGGCAACTGACGAATGAGGAGATGCTATAGCCCTACCTTAATTTAGAATTTTGGAAAGAAGATAATAAATTCTGACTAACTCAGTCAATCCAATTTGTCCAGTGCTTTATTGCATTTGTCTAAAGTTAATATTAGACAAAGTCTCTTCTCTATCGAAGTCTCTTTCCAGCTAGACAAAATCTCTTCATCTCATACTTTGTCTGTAATTAATTCTAAACGAATTTGGACTTCTTTATTCCCAAAAAAATATGTTTGCTTTCTAAACTTCTTCTTCCATCTACTACCTTTTCGTTGTTTCTTTAAATAAATTAAGATTTTGAGCATATTTTGAAATCTCTATAACTTAAACTTTCTGAAATATGGCAGATAGTTAGAGCGAATATCTATAGTTTCGTACTCAAAAATTTAAATGGATTACTTAATGTTTGATTCTTGTTTAGCACTTAGAATCCTCAAGCATTTCATCCTCCTTCAATGGATTGTCTATTTTTATAGTCCTAAAAGGTTGTGGACTACTTGGAAGAAGATTGTTTCAAGATATAGCTGCAGAGTATTGAATTTTTGATATGTGAAAATGATGAAATTTTACTATAGCAAGTTATTATAACAGTGTTACTATAACATATCACTATAGCACTGCTTTGTCCATAGTTAATAACAAGAAAATTGATTGTCTGCCTATTTGTCTATAACAGTTATTGTTGCAAATCACTATAGCAATTCATCTATTAATTCATCTTTGCAATTTGTCTGTGGTACTATAGTAAACACTGTAGATCATTTGATGGCTATTGTAGCAGATTTGTTTGAAGGTTACTATATCAGCTACTTTGTCACTAGCTTTGTCTTCATCTTCTAATTTGTCTAACAATGAACCAGTACTATAGTATTCTACTGTAGCAAAATTAGTGTAGCAGCGCACCTGCACTTGAAAATTTTTACACTTTTACCGCATTGTTAACTTGACATTTTTTTCATTATATTTTCTATTGTAAAGTATAATATAATTATCCATATAAAGGTTGCATAAGTTATAAAGCATGGATATGCAATTTGAAACATGATTTATTTTTGTAAACTCATTTAAGCATTTATTCTTTCTCATTCAAAAATATATCTAGACTTATATCAAGATGTATATACTTGTGTAAATGATATCCCAATAAAGTACGCATATTTTAAAAATATCTTTCTACATTTCAAGCTTCCTATACTAGAAGCAGCATTAGCATAAATCAAGCCTCAAAATAAGTTTTATTGTCATCAAAATCATATAATATCCCTATAATCTCCCCTTTTTTATGATGACAAAACTTGAAGATTTGTGACATTTAAAGGATATGCTAATGAGCCAATAGCAAACTCCCTCTATAAATGTGAAATCTTATGGAGTTTGATACTTTGACATGAAAATAGGTCATGACATATATAATTCTATTCTTCTCCTAGAGACATGTCATGACATGTCATTTTCTTTCTACCCATCAGAAGTCTTTCTTCATTCATCTCCCCCTTTTTGTCAAAATAAAAAAGTGACTTCAGGATGGGATATGTCTCCCACTTAATATCTCAAAGATAGGAAAGTTAATCACAATTATGTACATGAGATCGGATTAGTATAGAATGCTTTCATCAATACACTTTTCTCCCTAAATTCTTCTTTTTGTTTCGAACTTTCCCCTTGTTTGTATTAAGGTCATGACTCACAAATCTTCATATTTCTCCCCCTGTATTGTTGGGTTCCCAAAGAGTTCACAAGCACATATGAATCTTGGTCCCATACCAAGCATAATCATGAACATGAGATAAGATAAGTTTTCATCAATATGAAGAGTAGATTCATGTCATAGGCAACATCTAAATATGAGATAGTTGTAATTGAAGCTTTAAAAATATGTAAATAACTTTCAAGCATACATCAATTTATATATCATTTCAAGGATGCATCAAAATCATAATTCTCATTTAGACATAAAGGACAACAAACTAATATTTAAATCATTTCAAAATAATTTTCATATTTCACAAAGAGATTAAATAAGAGACTTATATCACATCTTTCCAAGAATGAAAACATCAAAAGTTAAATCACATAAGATGGCAAACACACATCATTTCAGTCATTCAATATTTATGATATCACAATGCATACTCCTAGTTGTTGTGTTCTTAATGTTGTTCAATGATGTCAACACTGAAATTTTCTTAATTCATATTAGGATTTCTATTATTTTGATCATTAGGTGATGTTTAGCAATTTGATTTTCTTAACTTTTCTATCTATAGAAGATGGACTAAAAGACATGGCCATTAAGGTAATCTCCATCAAAATCTCCAAGTAAAGGTGCTCAATAAAGACATCGATTATCACACTCTAAATCCACAAGGAGACCTTTAACTGATGATATAATGACATTGATGGTCAGATTGAGGCCTATTCGTCTTCTAATACTATATCACCTCATTTTGATTTGCTATGTTTCTTTAACAAAAGTTGACCACTTTTGCTCTTTGCATATCACTCCATATGATATGCATGTGAATTGCAAAATTTCTCAAGCTTTCTCAATTTCCTTGAATTCACATGCTTAGAAATCAGCTTTTCAGAAATATTAACTTTTCATAAATCTTTGGGAATTCTGATCCCTTCTAACCTCAACTTTGGATCATCAAAAGCAATTAAAGTTTAGTGCTTGATCCAAGGGTACCTCACAAAACTACTTTAATTCATCTAAGATCAAATTTGCAAGAAACATCATTATGTCTACTTGTAAGGCATCTCATTATGTAACTTGAATTGAGTGGAGCAATCTAAACTTGATGATCCTTAATACAATAGGTATTAGTTTTCATGCTCACTTTAACCACACTCCTTCAGTTTTCTTTAACAATTCATAAGCCTTTTATGTATCTTTGTATGCTTACATAATTTATGCACCTCATCAATTGAAAAAATCATCCAAGAATCATATTTTAGTATTCAATATAAGATTTGATCACTAAAGAATTTTATCAATGCAATGAGGCAAATTTAGGCAAATTCTGGTAATTATGGAGTTAGATTGGGAAAATGTATTCAACATTAAAGTTCTAGCCTTTATTCGTAGCTTTTTAATGCATCAAAAATTATATAATTCTGATTTTTTATGAGAAAGTTATGTCTATAACACTGCAACTATCTCCAGTAGCTAAAACTTAGTTTGAAATTTCACTCTATCAAAAAGGTGTCACTTTGAGGCCCAACGACTCATACAAGGAAGATGATTTAGAAAATATGATAAACATAAAAGTTGTATTCTTTAAAATTATTTATCCACAAAATTAAGAATCATTCAATTTTGAGTTCGTATGAAGAAGTTATGATCAAAATACTAAAACTGCTCTAGATAGTGTGAAAATTGTAGAAAACAGATTGGGATGAAACAAACTATCACATATTATTTGAATTTTCTCATCATATGATTTCAAGTTGTATATGCTGAAACATTCTTACAAATATTGTAGTCATGAATAGTAGAAATAATGGATAAAGTGCAGTGATTCATGACATGAGCATAACTCTTAAGCGTTCACAAATATTTATGTTATTTTGTTAATTGTTTCAATCTTGGGAATTCAAGCCTTAATGATGATTGCAGAAGGAATGGCTAAGCATGGAATGCTTATTTTAGACCTTAAATTATGAGATATCCTAAACAAGCTTGACTATGCCTTGGGACTATAATTATATTAAGGATTAGTTATTTTACATATCAATTCAAATTTTCAGAATGATTTAGTTCAGAAATAATGAATTCAATTCAACTCAAATCTAAAGCAATTAAATGTTCATTTCAGGAACATCAAGGATATATAGCAGTGAAATACATATGTTCAATGTAATTATCAATCAAATATATGTCAAGTTTGGCAAACTAATCTCTTTTGTCACTTCCTTTTCTTATTTCTGCATTTGAGCTCATAAATGATAATTTCAATCTTGACTTTTCATTTTAGTAATTGATTTTCTTTCTTCAACTTGAATTTCATAGATTGAGAAGATGATTTTGATTTCTCATCATTCTCCTTCTTCCATGTGCTTATTTCAAGCTTTTCTTGCATACACTTGAGAGATTCTTGCACTTTTTCTTTCATTAGCAAAATCAAATAGCTGTGATCTTTATGCAGTAGTTTAATCAGTGCAATTCCTTTCTATCATGAAATAGTATGTAGTTAAAGATCTAGACTGCTCAACAAAATAAAATACACTTTATTATTTTGAACAGATCATTCACTACTTAAACTATTTGCTTCTTTTATGAATGCTTTTCTTTTTCCTAGGTGTCTCCATAATTCTATTTCAATTTGTGTTTTGGTTTTGTAACATGAATTTATTTGATTTAGATTCTTCTAATTTACACTAAACCTTAAGGTCCTGTTTATGTTCTCATGAAGCTATATTAGATTCAAACAAAATCCTATTAGAAATAAATGAGTAAATGGATTAAGTATGGACATTAAAAGAATATCGAGGAGTTTGGGTTTGAGTTGCCACACTTGCACCTACCTTTCCTTTGTCTCCAGCTTCTTTAAACATCTTCATCATCTAGTATCAAGAAGCCATTTGTCCTTTGATGGAGATTGATAGATTTTCCTTTCTTCATCTTCTTTCTCCACAATTCTTTCCTTTACAAGTTGCTTCTCCTCAACTTGTGAGGATTTCTCAATTACTTTAACCTTTTGTTTCTCAATTTGAATTTGAGGCTTAGCAATTTCTTATTCTTCTTCTTTGGGTTGCTCTATCTCAACCCATGAGTCTTTTTCTATTGGAGGTTTCTCCTCCTTTTCTTCTACTTGGTTTCCTGCACTCAAATCAATCTCAACAATAACATTAGTTTCATTCGAGTGCAAATCAGCTTGCCCCTCATAAATTATCTGTAACTTGTCAAATATTTCTTTTGCACTTTTATAGGTTAAAACAAAGTTGTAAATGGTAGGGCAGAGAGCATGTAGAAGGGCATTCATAGCTTTGACATTCTCTTACCTTGCTCTCTTTTCATCCTTATTTAGGCCAATAAAAATAGTTTTCCACAACTGGAGTTTATTGTCCAGAAGATATATTTCTAGCCTTCTTTTCCATTGAGTCAAACTCATTCTATCAAAATACAAAGATTTGGAGATGGAGTATCATCAGTAAACATAGAGGATGACATGATTGGGTTAGCCATGTGGATCTCTATAATTAGTTATATAGCCCACTCTGATACCACTTGTTAGGTCCCGAAGGATGGCTTAACCCAAAAGGGGAGGGTTGAATTGGGTTTATAAAAATTATTTGCTTGACCCCTTATTGGATTAATTCCCTATTTTCATGCTTATGTGTGATATAATATGAGATAAATAATAATGCAGTAATGTATAAGAAAAGTAAAGCAATCACATAAATAGTACACATAATGTTTTTATAGTGGTTTAGCCAACTGTCTTTACATCTACTCTTCCAAGAGGACACTCTCCTTATGCCTTGGGTTCCACTATATTGCATATAATGGAAATACAATAGTGCTCCCAACACTCTTCTAAATTTCAGCTCTAGGGGGCATAAAAACAATGCTCCCAGCACTCTTTTAGATTCTAGATCTAGGGGGCATAAACATAGTGCTCATAATACTCTTCAAGATTCTAGCTCTAGGAGGCATAAACAAGTGTTCTCAACACTCTTCTAGATTCCAGCTCTAGGAGGCCTAAATGTAGTGCTCCCAACACTCTTTTGGTTTTCAAGAGCTTACTAGAAAACTCACTAGTTTCTAAGATCACCAACAAACTTGATGGCTTTCCAGAGAGCACCAACAACTCTCTAGTTTTTAGATTAGCTAGAAAACTAATACACTTTTACAAAGTGTTATATTTAAGCATAGGGAAAAATAAGATCTTTTATAGCTCGAATAACATAGAAAGATCTTCCCAAAATGTAAAATCAATGGCCATAAAGATTTGTAGATTAAAGTTCAAGGATAGATAACTGAAGGTTTAAGCTCTTGGTCATGGGTGGAAAGATTTGCATAAGGTTAAGCTCATTTGAAAAGTATTCCTTTATCCTTTGAATTGTCCCACCTCTTCTCATTAAATAGCTTTCTTGAAAACCTAACCATTGGAGGAAAATGATCTTCATTAAATGCCAAGATGAAGGTGGATGAGCAAGAATAAATATAAAAGACCATTTTGATAATCTTTCATTTGAAAATACCATTTTTCTAATTAATTTTCGTATGCTTAGAGCCATTCTGCAATGCTGACCTTGATATAGAAGAAGGTGAATAGTTGGTTCAAGCAACTGATGAATAGAGAGATGCTACAGCTCTGACTTAATTCATAATTTTGGAAAGAAGACAATAAATTCTTACTAACTTCGTCGCTCCACTTTATCTGGTGCTTTATTGCATTTGTCTGAAGGTAATATTAGACAAAGTCTCTTCTCTGTCGAAGTCTCTTTCCAGCTAGACAAAATCTCTTCATCTCCTACTTTGTCTATAGTTAATTCCAAACAAATTTGGGCTTCTTCATTCCCAGACAAATATGTTTGTTTTCTAAACTTCTTCCATCTACTACCTTTCCACTGTTTCTTTGAATAGTGTGAGATTTTGAATAGAGTATTTAGATTGACATCTTTGAGTGTATTTTGAAATCTTTGTAACTCAAACTTTCTGAAATGTGGCATATGGTTAGAGCAAATATCTGTAGTCCTACACTTGGAAATTGAAATGGGTTACTTGAGGTTTGATTCATGTTTAGCACTTAGAATCCTCATACATTTCATTCTCCTTCATTGGATTATCTATTTTTACAATCTAGAAAGGTTGTGAACTGCTTGAAAGAAGATTGTTGCAAGATATAGCTATTGTAGTGTTTTGAATTTCTAATATGTGAAAATAATGAATGTTTATTGCAGTAGAGTTACTGTAGCACTGCTTTGTCTATAGTTAATAATAGAAAAATTGATCATATGCCTATTTATCTATAGCCATTACTATAGTGAATCACTATAATTTGTCTTTACAATTTGTCTATGGTACTGTAGCAAACATTGTAGATCATCTAACGACTATTATAGCAAATTCATCTCAAGGTTACCATAGCATTTTACTATATCAGTTACCTTGTCTTTAGCTTTATCTTTGACGACACTTCATCTTTAGCTTTATCTTCTGCTCCGTCTGACACTGTAGCAGTGCACATGCACTTGGAAATTTTTGCACTTTTGCCACATTGTTAACTTGACATTTTTTCATTATATTTTCCAATGTAAATCACAATATAATTATCCATATGAAGTTTGCATAAGTTGTAAAGCATGGATATGCAATTTGAATCATGACTTGTTTTTATAAACTTATCTAAGCACTCATTCTTTTTCATTCAAAAATATATCTAGGCTTATATTAAGATGTATATGCTTGCATAAATGATATCCTAATAAAGTATGCATATTTCAAGCATATCTTTCTACATTTCAAGCTTCCTATA
>JAYJMB010005316.1:0-12098 GCA_036873735.1 Pouteria campechiana | reverse complement strand
TCGCATTTTGTTTCTTCCTCATTATTTACTATGCCTGATCTGACTTCTTGAGCGCGCTCTCCGCGACGTTCGAACAGTAGGTTAAATACAAACTGTCCCGGTGGCGTAATCATTCCCATAGAGGGAAGGTTAAGAGGACATGTAGCATTAGATCGTTGGCTAGGATTAAAGAGTTGGCCAATATTTTGTTGTGCATATGCCTCTCTTAACCACTAATTTTTAGTCTAAGGTAGTTCCAATCATCGGATTATCTCTTCTATGGAAGTGGGAACTACATTCTCCTCAGTCATATAAGACGTGAATGTGAGGATAAATTGATGTCTGTGCATCAATTGGCGGGGAGATGTAGACACTTAATCTTCTCTTCTAGTATCTTCCAACAAAGAGTGAAATATTAGGGGAGGCACCATAGATCTAGCCATCGACCTTATGATGATTCTCTGACGAGGTGGGCTAGGCGATGCCGGCGATAAGTCTCCATTGACCAAAGTTGTGTAGACACTAACAGGCTGCACTTTTCTCTTCTTCTGGTCTCTTTTCTCTAGGCTACCAGAATCGGCCCTTCTTTCTCTCTTTTCTACCTTTGATGCCTTCCTTGGCATCTGTAAGGTGCTTGTTTTGTCAATCTCTCTTTTTTGAGAACAGGAGAGATTGGCTAACGTAGAGAACACATTACTTTCCTAGTATTTATCCTGGGATGGAGATGTTCTTCTTACTATTATAGTGTGCTTCTTGGATGGCAACTTCCATCCTTCTTTCTTTTCTTGAATGGTCAACCTGCAGGTTGGCCTCTTCTTTGACTTTCCTTTCTTCGTCGTCCTTCTTCCAATTCTATTGGCAGGTTGAACATATCCCTTGGAAGCTTTGCTCTATGCATTCCTTCTAAAGGGGCTAGTAGGTTTGGGTTTGAAGGTAGCTCATGTTTGTCTCCCCTTGACTGCATTAGAGCGGTCGACAGCTACAACCTTCTTGTATTTTGGGTGAGTAAAGACCCGAGTACTCCCAATCTTTGGAGGGTTTGGAGTGGTGTTGCAAACAAATTCACCTCCAACTATTCTAGGAGCATGAGGGGAAATAGCTTTTCTCCTCTACCTCCTATTCTTTTTGTGCTTCTTCTCAACTTTGTTGTTAGAGGTTGAGTTAGTAGAAGCTACTCTTGGCGCTACTAGTGCAATCTCCAGTGCTGCTGAAACTATTCTGGAAGTTGCTAGTGTAGCTTTGGGTGAGGGAAAAATCGTAGTCACATCCCTCCTATAGATGGTGCCAGGCCGGTTGACACTATAATGGAGTGGGGGACACTCCTGTCAAAGTGGTGCAGGGTGTTGACAACGAAGCTACTGCCTGGCAGAAATCCAAAAGCAAGTGAGCTTACCATCAGGGTTGATCTTGAGAGAAGAACGAGAATAAGTTATAGAAATAACCAAAGATTTGCAAAGAGCAATAAAAGAGCTTAATTAGTTTCATAGAAGAATAAATTCTCTAAGATGCATCAATATTAACTTTCCTTAAAGATGAAGGGTGGGATGTTTCACTTCAGGTTCACCATTTTTGTAATAAGTACAAAAAGAGGAGGAAATAAAAAATGTAACAAAATTACAAGATTTGTCATTTTTGGAATGAATCAAACAATTTTCATTTTTATTTATTATCCTTGATTGATTACACTTGCTGTGTACATCAGAAAAATTATATGTTCACATCTCAAACCATGAGTTGTACTAATTACATCTCCATAATGGAGAAAACCCTTGATTAAAAGAAAGGTACAATGCATCTTAGAAATAAAAAAAATAAAACACACACTCTCTCTCAAAATAGATGTGTGCTGTGTTTGGAATCGTCGAGTACATTGCAATCACTTGATATTTAGGAGCTTGCCTCAAGTAAATGGGCAGATAGGATGACACGGCTCTAGACTGGGTTGCTAGACACTAGGTTAACTTAGAAAATGGGTGTTCTGATCCGATTGGTTTGTCCTAGGTGAAATCAAGACTGGGTGATTTTTGTTGTTTAGACTGTAAGAAACCATAGAGACAGTCGATGTTTTGTGATCCAATTGGCATATACCAAAAGTACTCAGGACCAAGTGATCTTTATTGTGTTTAGACCTGAAAGATATCAGAAGGAAACAAGTGACCTAGGTTTGGTTAAGCTTTCTCTTAATGCCCTTAAGAAACTTAAGAAGAGTGGGCTAGGTTGACTGGATTTAGCTCGGCTCTCTCAATCACCCATGAGAAGCTTAGGAAGAGTGGTCCAGGTTAATTGGGTTTAACTCAGCTCTCTTAATTAACCCATAAGAAGCTTAGGATAAGTGGGACCAATATGATTGGATTTGGCTTAGCTCTCTCAATTACCCATGAGAATCTTAGGAAGAGTGGGCTAGGTTAACTACGTTTAGCTCAGCTCTCTCAATTGACCCACGAGAAGCTTAGGAAAAGTGGGCTAAGATGACTAGATTTGATTGTTTTGGTGAATGGTATATGCTAAGGTTTGACTCGGTGAGTTATGACTTAGTGACTCGATGAGTTATGACTCAGTGACTCGGTCCTAGACTTAGGTTTTATGATGAGTGGTGTTTACTAAGGTTTGACTAAGTGAGTAATGACTCAATGACTCGGTGAGTTATGATCAGTGACTTGGTCCTAGACTTAGGCTTTTGAATGAGTTGATGGGTGTTGTTTTTTAATATCCCATGAAAAACTACAAGCAGGCGATTTCTACCATTTATACTGTGAGAGATCGAAGATCCAGGCTATATGAATTAAGACTAATTATATTTTGAGTTAATTAAGCCTAATCATGATTAATACTAATGATAGCAATTAGTGCTAATAATAGTTCTTAGTTAATTTAAGATAATATCATTAATTTCCTAATTTATGTGTCAGTTACATGGTTTAATCAGGGTTTAAATAGGTTTTAAAGTATTTAAAATGTCTAATCCAGCATTATCCTATTGTCCATTGGCCATATGGGACCCACCATTACCACAACATGGGTAGGACCATGTGTGTACCATGGTGGGGCCATGGTAGAGTACTCTTAGGTACTAGAGAAATTACCACTAGCCAAAGGCCAACGATGTCAAGTGAGGCACCTGCCTCTTGAAGACTCCTCAAGCTCCCCTTCCAAGTTCTATTTCTTCAAATTCTCTCCCTCAAAATTTTCTCCCTCTTAAGAAGAGGAAGGGGTATTTACAAGCTTAGAGCATGCCTTCACCTCCAATGGAAATTTAGGAATGCGCACCTCCTCTCAAGGGAGAATGGGCAGTTTAGGAATGCTCATCTCCTCCCGAGGAGGCAATTTGGGAAACTGGAGTCTGCCTTTACCATTTTGTGGAAGAGTCTACCTTGTTCATGCCATCAGTTATAATGGGGCTCATGGTTTAATTTTTTGCCATGGATTGTATCTTAATCCCAACAAACGCTCCTCGGTAACTGACAGTATGGGTAACTGCATAAGCAATTGCAGGCATGGTGGCAGTTACCAATCGTTCACTCTGTTTGCAATAGAAACAAAATCCATTCTCGATGGTCAACACAATGGTTGTTATTTTCTGCATCTGAAAAATCCTTAAGAAAGCTTTTTATTGCAATATCTCTATTTTTATCTTTTGTCCATTCTCAAAATTTGTATGTGTACTACAAATTCTTTTCACCATTTAAATAAGATAGAATGTATGCACCAAAATGAATGATAGGCTTAGACGGTTTGCTTGAAAAATGAACCAATAACTCAAGTGTGTAGCTAACATTTTATGTTGTCATACCATCCAGACGTTGCCTTATGGAAATAGTAGTACACAATTTTGGTCAGTTCAATCAACGTACTACATTTGAGCTATAGGGTGTGCATTAATGCGAACTAGCTTGAACGTGGCTGAGTCCCACTTACAGAATTGACCTGTGCACTTAGAAGTGGTATTGAAGTCATGGTGTCAATTATGTAGATGAAGAGGCTCGCTTGCATTCGCAATTTGAAAGGGCCTATCGATCTACACAGTTTTGATTTAGTGAAAAAACTAAAGCCACATTGTTTCTCCATCTGTGTAGACTCCAATTGCATGGTTTTGGTTAGGTGAAAAAACTAAAGCCACATCATTTCTTGATCTGCGTAGACTCTAATTGCGCGGTTTTGCTTCAGTGAAAAAACTAAAGCCATATCGTTTCTCCATCTGCACTGACTAAAACCAAGGCCATGTTGTTTATTCATCTACGGAGGGAGAATTCCTCTTGGCTTGGTAAAGGGAATGGGATGTCTTGCGCGAGTAAAGACAATACCCAACAAACAACATTTCCGGTCGTCTTAAACTGTGCAGGTGGAGTCTTCAACCCGGCCATGTGACTAGCTAGTTTATTCACTTCTTCAACTGCGCAGGTAGAGTCTTAAGTTTTTGAAACCTTCCACTTACGCAAGTAAAAATTCTTACTGCAAAGGTAAAGATGTGACCTCTCAGACATTGACCGGCGATTTTAACTCTTTAAGACCATTTGTGCTGGTTTTGCTTTACAGAATCTGAGCCTTTCCATTTTATGCAAGCAACCCACATTGAACCCATCTCCATTCCTAGGGCCACACACTTGCGCAGGTTGTTTGGGATGTAAACATCATTGTCTGTGCAACCTAGTGTAGCTTATGTGCTGCCTACATAGCCCATGTTTTTTTGTTGCCTGCTTGCGTGACTTGCCAAGGGGATGCTACTTTCGCAATTAGGTGGCTGCTTATCTGGGTGACCTCATCATCCTCATGTTGCCTGTGCAACTTTGTATTTTTCATATTTTCTACACCATTTTGCTCAGAGATGTTATTTGCGTGACCTCCTCTCTGGCAAGAAATGGTCATGCCACATCGGGTCTGCATGCGCGACCATTACTGGATTGGCCATTTTATGCAAATGCTTTTTGGTTTTAGCCGTGATTCCATTGGTAGTAGAGTTAGGGAGATGTCTTTGTTGCCATATGTTGGTTTGATGATTATATCTATCAGCCATGAGACCTTAACCTGGGACTCAAATTTCTCTGCACTACTCTGCAAAAGTTTCCTTGAAATTGATTATACCTCCCTCTTAGCAACATTGGAACCCGTCAATAAGCCATTCAGAATTGTGCCGTCAGCCCTCAATAATATGTATTGGACCCACCGATCTCTGACACCTTTCATCTATATTGCTAATTTGAATTTCTAGATGGCAGGGATCAATTTTTTTTTTCCAGAAACTTCCTAAGAGGCCTTTTCTTCATTTCCTCTTATGGCCTCTGCCATTCTTCAACGGCTGCTTGCTGCTCACCTATAAGGCTGCCCGGGGAAGGATGCCACTGCCTCTTATCTTTTTAGGCTTACAATGCTGCTCTGAATTTGGATTCTACAAAATTTTTGATGGGTTCTCTTTGGAGAGCTCCTTTGGCATCTAGTTCTTTTTCGCCATTGCTAGAAGGTGAAGAACCCATTGATAGCCTGTTGCTGCCATTGAGATTTGCAATCATTCAAAGCTTTGAGTACTCCATTTATTGATTTCCCTTGGCTAGACAGATATTATAACTTGGTAAAAAAATTGAATAGTCCCTCTGTTGCATTTCTTGTGGTTGATGTGAACTCTCAATTTTTTTTGGACTGATTGCATATGATTGAATGTCTTTATTTAATTTCTCTCTTTGAACGCACCATTTTTTTGTTTGGCAGAGCTGTCTTTGTTGGGGAAGAAGACCCCTATTCAAACACACTATTGGCACATATTGGAAAGGACAGTTTCTGTTAAAATGGCAGAAGGACGTTTTGAACATTAATATGTTTTAGAAACTATCACCTTGCTACCATTCTAGAATGATGGCCATTGCAAAATGGATTTGGGTGTTGCAAATGCAACATTTTGCATGAACTATCAAATAGGAGACCTAGTTTTCTCACACAGATTGAGAGATGGGAAACCCAACTTTTCACATAGGTTGGGAGATGGGATCTTAACGTTCTGTGGCTAGATGAGATCTAGGGTGCTAACCTATTGAAGGAGGATGAAACATGCTCTGCTTTGATGGGCAAACTTAACTTCTAGCACCTATAGTCCTTGAATGGGAATTCTAGCACTCTATCGGTTAAAGTTTTTTCGGCCTAAAGTTTTTTCTACCACTCTATTTAATGCTTGATGGAGAAGAAGACTACCACCTATTACAATGGGGAGAAGTTCACATGCTTGCTACTTACACGCTTGAGCGTTTGTCTTTCAATGAGCTTGGCTAGGAGGAAGCCCAACTCCTAGATGTGGGCTGGAGAGATGGAGGCCATCTCATGAGGCCAAAACCTCATGCTGAGTCCACTGGGTTGCATATGTGGCAGGCCTATATGATAGAATAGACCCAAAATGCATGTATTAAAACCAAAATCCATGGGATAAGCCCAACAGGATAAGTTCATGAGTTTTCTGACTGCATTTTTTTTGAAGCCTAAAATGATGATTTTCTTCATGGAAAGCCCCAGTATGCATGATTTATGTTGGAAAAATCCCCAAAAGTTCATGGTTGTGTTGGAAAAAATTCTTTGGCCTTGTTGCATTCATCATTCTTATCTTGATCTACTATAGAAGGCATGCTTTCTTTCATACTGCGAAATGCTTGTTAACTTGTTTCTCTTGAACCACATCAATGATTTATTTGGTGGTTCACTTGATCAGTATGGATTCTAATAATAGAATGGCTTCCCCTTGCTAGCAGTTCCATCCCAAATCTTCCTATTACTGAGACATTTCCTCTATCTGATGCCATTCTAAGGCAAGACATGGGAGTGCTGGGAAATGGCTTAGAAGAAGGAGAAATTCCTATTGCAACACAATATCAAGGGAAAATTCCTGTTGCACCACAACACCAAGAGAAAGTTCATGTTACACCTCAATTCCAAGGGAAAATTCCTAATGTACCATAGCACTAAGAGGAAGTTCATGTTGTAGCTCAATTCTGAGGGGAAATTCCTACTGCATCACAATACCAAGAGGAAATTCATGTTGCAGCTCAATTTTGAGAGGAAATTCCTACTGCATTACAATGCCCATTACAGCAGAAACAGAAGGAGCAAAAGAAAGGTGGTGATCCTCAGCTTCAAAGTACTATCCGTTATTATCAGGTTAAAGAAAAAGATAAGGGCTTCTTTATTTGGTTTAATGTAGAAATTTTGACGCAAAAACTCCCCTGTTTTGATGGTGACCAACCAGGTCACTCTCCGATGCATCATCCCTCTATGGAGGATATGAAGGGTAGAGAAAGTCCTTTCAATCTTCGCTCTCAACCTTGCTTTGTTCATAGGAAAGATGTTGAGAGTGCTTACTTATCTGCCAATGCTTTTGTGCACTATGATGAGAAGGACCACTTTGACGGCTATTTCCTTTCTCCCATCAAAGAGATGTTGGATCCTCATGAATACTCTGTGGAGACCCCTCACCAGAGAGCAATAATTCTTGAGATTTATAAGTTTATTAATAATGGTTAAAGAGGCCAATTCAAGGGTAGTTTACTGAAGAACCATTTCTTTAAACCTTGGGTAGAGCAGATAGCAGCAACGTAGAAAAGTGTCCTTTGTCAGGCTGGCATTTATTACATGATTCTTTGCACTCATGGTCCATGCCATCAACGCATGGAAGCCATGTGTGGCTTCATTCAGTTCTAGTCTCTGATGACCAATTCCTTCCATTTCCCTTGTGGTGAGATGAGTATCACACTGTGGGACCTCAATGTCGCTTATGGGTTGCCGATTATCTAGGAGCCTTTTGATTTGTACCTCTTGCCGAATGAGCATTTTAGAGAAGGCAGCTTAGGTTATTGCATCTTGAATATAATGAGTAAGTTAAGATGATCTGACACTAAGCTTTCTTAGATAGGCTGGGCACAATTGTTCAGAAGGATTTTCAATCCCAATGCTAGAAAATGTAAGATGCCAGCATCTGAAGATTGGGCAAAATGGAATATTTTTGCTGATGAAGCTCTTTTGAGCAGTATTGCCCCAGAGGAAGAATTAGTTTTATTCCTTATGCTATGGCTTTCTATTATTATATGTCCTTCATTAGCACATGATCATTACATCAACCCCTTATGCTTAATGCCGGCTCTTCAGCTTGCCAGAGGGAAGAGACTGTCCATGGCTCCTTGCATATTGTACGACATCTATCGCAGGCTAAACAACATGGTCTTACATCATTCTGGGCCAGTCATGTGCACTACTTGCTTTCTTGTCCATTTCTTTATAGCTTGGTTAGGACTTTATTTCCCCTCGATTTACAGGGACGACTTGCCAAATCAATTGCCTGGTGAAGGTTTATTATTGGGGTAGTTTTTGACTGCCATTTTCAGGAACATATGATTTGATGAAGTGACAGATCGGTTAGTGAAGCTACTCAAGTTTTCTTAGGAGATGTTTTTACTTGCTTCGGTCAACAATACTTTGGGATTTGAGGTGAAAGGCAAGGATGAAACCCTTGGCAAGATTAATGATTTCATCATTTCTTTGCAAGCTTGCTTGTTTCCTCTTCGGGAAGGCTCCAAGTTTTGGGTTGAACCATATTTCCCAAATCATTTTGCCAGGCAGTTCGGTTATGACCTAGAAATGCCAAGTTACGTGATATTTATATCTCGAGAAGAGCATATAATAGTAGTAGGTCTAGCTTGGTGGTATCCATCGTTGTTCTGTTTTACCTCTACATTTTGAGATTATGATGTTTTCTTGGTTGGTCCGGCTTGAAGAGTCCATGTGACCAAGGACTACGTTTGGTGGTACAACACCAATGGGGATAAAATCGACAAAGCAATGCCTCCTAATTGCAATATGTTTGCTTACCATCCTTTGGCATCTTCTTTTGTAGTTGACATGCCTGGGAATGTCTTCTTGGGGGCACAATGGGGCATAGATTTTGAGAGGTTGTCCAATTTTCCATAATGAGTTTTATGGTTAGATGAATGTCATCCTCATCAAAATATTCATTGCACTAATCGCAGTCACATTGGGTGGTGGGTTATGGTGACCAGATATACCCCATAGGTGAGAAAATCTTGACAAAGATGATAACTCTTGAGCGATTATTCCTGAGCTAGCTCCTTATGTTCCTCTAGATTATACTAAGCAAATTGCACCGATCAACATGCCTATTTTAAGGGAGGAAATGACCAAAGAAAAAGCTGATGCAGAGGCAGGGCTGGAACGGTACTTGGCAGATTGTGCTCTAGTACAATTTCGTAATAAGGCTCCTCGGGCTTCAGTTCCTCTAAGAAAAACCTTGTCTCAAAAGAAAGAGACTGAATCTAATGGTGCTTTTACAAAGCAGAATGAGGAGGAAAAGATTAGTCAAGGATTGTCCGAGGCTCCTCATTCGAGAGTGACCAAAAGTGTGATTTCATGCTATGAAGCAGCTCCTTCGGTTTTGGCTTTCAAAAAAAGTACAAAGGTTGCAATGAGTAAAGAGGCTCCTGCTCTAGTCATCAAGAAGAGCAAGAAGATGACAGCTAATGAAGAGGTTCCCCCTCCAGTTGTTAAGAGGAGCAAAAAGGTGGTAGCTAACGATGAAGTTCTTGTTTCGACCATCAAAAGAAATAGGAAGGTGATAGCCAATGAAGAGGTTCTTGCTTTAAAAAAAGGAAACATTACTTCCAAGAGCTCCACTACAAATCAATGGAAGAAGGCCAAAGTAAGTCAAAAAGTGCCTAAACCTCTTCCTGGGAGTATGCTTCCTGCTGAGACAACTCCTTCTACCCCATCGTATTCCAGACCCATTGAGGCATCAGAATTGGTGAAAGATGATGGTGCATCTGGTGGGGAAGATAGCGATGTTGTTGCTACTGAAGGGATTGTCATGAAGATGCATACCAATCAACTAGGCTTTGTTGATGTATTAGTAGGATACCAGAGGGAATCGTCGCTTGATCTCTTGGATTTGTATGAGGTTATTCATTAGCTTGGTAACATTCCTTCTCCTCTTCCTCCATTATCTCCACACCTTCATTTGGCAAGACCTTCAATTGAAGAGGAGGTTACCTCGATAGAGATCCCATTAAAGGGTGCTGCTTCCATAGTTGTTCTTGAAGGAGACGCGGACAAAGCTTCTCATGATCTCGAGGATGAACATGCCGCAAGCGAAGCCTTGCCTTTTGCTCCTGAGGTGTTATAGCAGAGCGATGATAGTGCTTACGAACCATATAGGGAAACACCCAAAGTATTGACATCACATTTTCACATTTTTCTCAGTGAGGATTTTGTTTAGATGCTGTCTTTCGCTAGCATCAAGGAAAGAAAGGTGCTAAGCAAGGTTTAATAAGAGAACTTAGAAGATGAAGTCTGTCTTCTTGCTCAAATTTTTGCTAGAACACTATAGAGAGCCTGTTCACTGGATGCAATCGCAAGTTTAAATAATCATTTTCTGTTTCATACTAAAGGTATGGAAAGGTTGGGCGAAGACATCTCTTGTTTGTCAGCCATCTTCAAGCAACTCGAGTCTTTTTGGCCAGTGTGGGAACAGGCTAAATTAGATTCAATCTTGAGACTTCCTACTAAAGCCATTGCTGCCAAGGAAGTTGAACTTGAAGATCTATAGGCTAAGATTGGTGAGAAATATTCAGTCATGAGCATGGCTTTGGAGCATCTTCCATCTCTTCAAGCAAAGTTGACCTCTTTGAGAGAAGATGTTAGAGCAAACAGAGATCACCTGAAAGTCCTTCAGTAGGAGTTTCACTAGTTGAACCATCATTTATCCTTTCAAGAATCTCTTGTTGCTTCCAAGGAGAAAGATGAAGCTGAAGGTCTAGAGATCATCAAGCACTTGAAGGAAGAAGTGGTTGCTTCCAAGAAGTGACGGCGACTGAGGAGACTTTAAAAGAGTTGAAGTCTCAAATTGTGAGCCCGGAAGCTACTCAAGCCTTGAAGACAACGGAGAAGTAGTTAAGCCTTTTGAAGGAGTATATTTTAACTACTTTAACTCACTTGTAAACTTCTTCTATATATGAGAATCTTATATGCTAATGAATGTGCAATTTTAGCATTTTTTTCTCACAAAACTTGGTTTCTCAACATGTTTTCTTTTCTTATATTTTTTTTATTGGCAATTCCAATTTTGCATGTATATTGAATTGCTTGAGAAACATATGCAAGGAATAGGGAAGGAGGATCTAACCCCCCCAGCATTTGCTCCCTTCCGGCTCATGCATAGTAATGCTTTAGGAAACTCCCACTAATGGGCAATTCTCCTATACCATTAATATTTACAATCCGATGTGAACCATTGGCATAAGCCTCTTGCACGACATAAGGGCCTTCCCACTTGGGTTCAAAGTTGCCAATTAATTTGCCACCCATCATTATTTTGGTCCTTAGTTTGAAAACTAAATCACCCGGGTGGTAAGCTTGGTGTTTAACCGATCAGTTATATGCCTCGGCCATGCGGGCTTGGTATAACTCGATTCTTTATTTGGCTAGTGATCGCTTTTTGTCCGGAGCATCGAGCTCTTTGAATCGCAACTTGGCTTGTTGGATAGTTCTCAGCCCTGAATGTGTTGCAACTCTAAGAAATGGCAACTGTACTTCCAAGGGTAAGACCGCCTCTATTCCAAACACCAAAGAATAAGGAGTTGCATTGGTTACTATTTGATGAGTGGTATGATAAGCCCAAAGCGCATCTAGCAATTTGAGATGCCATTGCTGCTTAGTCTTATCCGCCATTCTTCTCATGATCTTTAGGATTGCCTTATTGAATGCTCCCTCTTGCCCATTTTCTTGTGAATGATATGGTGTAGAGAATACATGTTTGATGCCTTGCTTTGAATTTGCAACTGCCTCCAGTTGAATGTATTCTGAATTGGAGTTGGTGCAGAAGCAGGAATGATCTGGTGCTACAACAATTGCGGATACTGAACCAATGATTTTTCTTCATCATCGTCATCTATTTGGAGCACTTTTAGCTCTTTCGTAAGTTTTAACTTATCTTCTTGTGAAATGTCAATTGCTATTTTGAAGCTTGAAGCCATTTGTGGCAGAATCATTGGGAATAGGATCGCCTATTGATGGCTTCCATCTGTCCCCAGCAACGGCGCCAAAAACTTGATGGTCCAGGTTTTAATTTAATACCTCGCAAGTGC
>JAYJMB010005315.1:21457-47529 GCA_036873735.1 Pouteria campechiana | reverse complement strand
CTTCATTGAGTAAGCTTGAGAGTGAGTTGGGTTGTTTCGATACAGATGTGGTGGCTGAAATGCAAAATCTTGCTGTTTAATATTCATTAAATTGGTAGGATGCTTGGATCCTTCTTCTTGTGAAACGAAGCAATGTCGGTCATGGTTCAAGTACCGCGGGATTTGATCCGCTGCACATCTTAAACTTAGGTTAAGGGGTGGACCAAAATGCCACTCTAAAACTCGGTGAGGACAATGATGAAGAGTTGATTCATTTCGTTTTCAGCAGAACTGTTTCCGTTCGAGCGACAAGCAATGATGACGGTTACTGATTCTCTTTTGCTTTTTCTTTCGCCATTCTTGTTTAAGACGATTTCGATACCGCTGCTTCGTTTGGGGGTGCGGCTCAATTTTGGATGATTGGATTAGGCGAAGTCCCAGGTCTAACAGCATACGCAAAACCTTTACATAAACCTAATTCAAGATTCTCCAATCTGATCCTAATAAATTATAGTTAATAATTGGGTAGACGACCCAAGTTAATAATAACAGGCAATCTTAAACCACGAGTCAGCTCCATGAGTTGGTCATTTTGGATTGAAAGAATGTTAGCATTAGGGTGATGTGTGAATTGCCAGCAAAAGCAATATTGGTGATTTTGAATTTTAATGACTATAATTTTACAGAAGCTCAAAGACCTCAATGCCTTCACCAAATCAGGCTTGTCCAGCCCCAGTCCGATTTGCACTTCCGGCTTTGGTACTCAAATTCAATACCAGAGCTTACCAAATTTGCTCTTGCATTTTATTTTATTTTTTTCTGGTGCAATAGTAGGTGCATCAGTCTGAATACTCAAAATGCAACGAGCATTTCAGCTTCGTCTCAGAACACCGCTGTAGTGACCTATTCAACGCACCTGTTCATTTCCTTAAAATGCCACTGCTTCAGCCGTATAAACCCCTCGAGCTCAATCTGCAGATTGGCAAATCAATACATGTTGATGATACCACATCATATAAATGTCATGGGCAGGGGAGGCGCAATGCAGCACAAAAAGGATAGCATATCTTACACAACTAAGGGGGAGCCTTGCCTCTTTCTTCATGAAATACAATGGAATTATAAAATATATAATTCAATAAGATTGTGATTACCCATCTGTTTCTCATTTACATTGTACATTTCCACGGGACTGGTAAAGGCTGTGAAACAAACTTTTCAAAAAGTGGATTTGCCAACAACATGGATCAAAACCATAAATCAAGTAAACTGATTAGGCCATGAAAAAACAATCATGCATTCTGAGTGGTGCTTAACGGCCAATTAGCTTTACCATCCATGCCCCGCCTACGTACAGACCCAAAAGGGGCCCAGCCAATAGCATTTGGGTCAGAGGGTCAGTCGAAGGTGTGAGCACTGCCGCTGCCACAACAGCACCAACCACAACGTATCTCCAGATGGAGAGCATTTGATCCCCTGAAACCAAACCAACTTGTCCCAATAGAAGTTGTATAACTGGAACCTGCAAAGAAAACCAACCCTTTAAAGAGTTAGCTGCAGTAAATAGGAGAATGAGGCAACTTTGATCAATGAGTCCCCAACCAAACCCCTTAACTGGCTCACTTCTCTGTGACCTATTCCATACTACTAACCAAATCTCTGGCCATCTCTATACACTAACCCTAAATATTTATATCTCATTCTATTAACTGAAGTTTAGGAGTAATCTTATGGAGAAAGTTTTGGGTTTCACAATTAACTGATGCAGTGAAACAGAAGACGACTGTCCCAATGCAGGTGATCAAAGAGAAGATATGACCTCCTCAAGCAATTCAAGTCTAGAATCTGGAACTTTTTCAACAAGTTTTAGCCTTGACAACCTTCTTAATTTGAGGATGGTAGCTTTAGTAGGACATATTTTTACATGTGATTTTCTGAAACCAAGTAGAATAGTGGAACAGAATCCACGCAACACCACTTAGCTGTGGTTCGAGCATAGAGACAGGCTGGAAGGACAGAGTAAGGCCCCTATAAATGACTCCATTTCAGCAGCACAAGGCTTAGATGATAATTATCCATTTAAAGTGGTTAATATTTGTTGATGATATTCTAGCTAAAGCATAGAGGCAAAGGAGAAGACATGGCGCTACACACCAACTGGTTTGATTCCATACAAATTTTTACAAAAGATGTTTCATAGTTTGATGAACTAGATGAAGGGACTGTGTTTCAGGTACCCAGCTCAGTTGGTATAAGGCATAAATGAAAATGCTGATTAAGAGCATGATGGCATTGTTACATCATCAGGCTTAACTTCATATAAATTCCTTGTTGGAAATATGTTTCATAATTAGGAGAAGAGAAGTACAACATGACTCATGCGGCCAATGTAGATGAAGATGTTAATGATAACCAAGCACATTCCATAATACTGAAGAAGAGCATGAGAGTACCGTAGCTGTTACATCGCAAGGCTTAATTTCATATAAATTCCTCATCAGCATGATTCACAAGTAAGAGAAAGAAAGTGTAACAGGTAGATGAAGACATTAATGATGACAAAGCACAATGCTTCAAGATTTTCAAGTGATGAAAATGACAGAGCACTATTATCACAATGGGATTAGAAAACATAATTACAGGTTCATTCAGTGCACCAATTATCATGTAATTTCATGATGAATGAGCCAAAATATCATGTATTTGGTTCAAGTGAGAAAACCTTTGAAAGATCCACCCAAAATAGTATGAGCAAAGTGAGAAAAGAAGATAAAAATTCCACGTGAAGAATTGTCACCTGGAAAGACAACCCAGTGCTGAACATCAACACAAGTACAAATTCAAAATATTGATCAATCGACCATAAGGATTCCACAGCCCCTTCTGCATAGTTGACAAAGAAAGTCAATGCTGCTGGAGTAAGAACAGCATATGAGAAGAATATGCCGGTGTAGAAAAGTACTGAAGAGCCCAAGACAATGGGCCCTAGGAACCGTCTCTCTTCTCTCGTTAAACCTGGGAGAACAAATGCTATGATCTCATAAAGAATAAGTGGGCTTCCCAATAGAAGCCCACAGTATCCAGAAACCTGCACAAGATCATAACATTGCTATGGTCATGCAGAGATTCTCACTAAAACAAGATTCAGGAAGAAAAGAATAAAGAAGCATGCCACTTTATAATAACAATATGAAGCAGGTGATGATAAATGACAACTAAATTTTGCATGTGGGCCAGTTTATGAAGAGCAGGTTTTGCTACAAAATCGCTCTCTGATTTAACATGCAGCACATGTATTTCAGATCCCTTTAATCATTTGGGCCAAGCTGCACATGCATCAAGGGAAACATCTCTGTTAAACATGGACTTTGAAAAGTTTAAACCATCCTTTTTCATGCACATGCAAGTGATACCTGGGGAGGCCTGATTAAATAAAAGCAGCATAAATCGAAGGGCCCCTTCCAAATTAGCAATATAACTTAAGGACTCAGAGTACCAACGAGACCACACAAGTTTCTAATTTCATTCAAACCAGGTCAACCAAGCCAAGTTGATATTGCTAAAACAACAGTATGATAAAATGGTGTAAAATGGAGTAAGTGCAGTATAGAGATGTTCCAACAATATCAGACAGAATTCAATGTAACTTTACCTTCAGTGTGGTAAAGAAGAACTCTCCAGGCGATAATTGCAAAAACCGGACTCCCTGTGAACTAACAGGAGCTTCAAGGAGGACTATCAAGTCTTTCGAAAAAGCAAAGCAGCCCAACATGGCAGCACCTACTGCTAAAACTGACACAAAAATTCTTTCACGCAACTCTTCCAGATGATCAAATATGCTCATCTCTTTATCATCAGGAAGTAGCTCCTTGCTTGGATAAATGAAGTCATAGAGTGAGGATTTCTCTCCATCTTCCCCTTCACCAGTTTGCAAATTCACTTCTTGTGACTTATCCACAAGGCCTTCTTGCATGTTATTGGTTGTGCCTAGAAGTATTGACAGAATCACATGTGAAGTTCTTGTCAGTTAGTATTTGGCTAGCCATAATAGTTATGCAACAGAAATGGCACCTATATCAAAATATTTTTTTCACCATATTCATCTGCTTTATTTTGTTTTATTCTTTTTCTCCCCCTTTCCCTTTTTAATCAGCAATGTAAATATGTCAATGACAAAGTGAAACAGTGCCTCACTAATTGTGTGGCAAAAAAAGTTTGAATATGACTAAAACGATGAAGAACAATAAGATGAGGACATGATCTTTTCATTGAGTCACTTGCACTCAAGGTTAAATATTGTTAGGAATCTTAAGTTACAAGCTACAGAGCTTGTCCCTCAAAATGCAGGGAGGTAGAAGCTACATTGTAAGCTAAGAACTAAGCAGCTTGAATTAGAGTCAATAAATTGTCATTACATACTGAGAAACATGCCAAATGGTATATATACCACGTCAACACACTACCAAATAGTAAAAAAACGAGGCATGTCCATATGAATGCAATATGGCATATAGTGGCCCATTGCTAAGGTGTGTAAAAGATGCATTTCTAGATATTCAATCCTAACATTATGGTGTTGGTATATCTTAAAAGTCAAAATCCTAGAAGTTAACATACGAAAATTTCGTTGATAATGTTGCAATGAAAGCAACAGTCTTTTGATTGACAGTCAGGACATATGAAACCATTTCATTTTCCATATAGTTTCCAACAGTTATAACGCAAAAACCACAATGGCATAAACATAGATCAGAATCATGAATTAATGTATTGCTGGCATTGACCATTTGGTGTATACAGTGGAAAAGAACAACTTTCTCTATTGTATCACTCTCATCCAGTTGCATTCACTATCTGGATACATGACATCAGCATCCATCATGTTTTGCATAGCTTTCCTTGCGCAAAAACCTCACATGTTGATGTTTGGCATAGTTATCATGTTTCTAAATGTGTCATCAATGATCACCACCACCAACGTCATTGTTGTCAACACCATTATGTTTTCCCAATAACTTTGGGATCAGTTTGTGAATCCTGCTCAACAAGAGGATCAGGGATCATCACTGTTGTCGAAAGATTGCTTACATCATCATTGTAAGATGAATTGCCATGATGGAAATGGCAAAAACCTTTTCCCCCTTCTCCACAAGGTAAAAAGTGGATGTCCAAAAATGATTGTTTCCAAATACCACATTCTTCAAAAAAAGAAAGATCGAAATACTAGGTAAGCATACCATACAGGATATAATCAGTGGTTTCCAGCAAAAAAATATAGGGAATCCTGCCTCATTTCAAGTAACAACAAAGCCATTTTTGAAATCCTGTGACTCAAAACATTGCCAACACATGGTGCAATGGAGATGTTTCCATGTAATCATACGCCTTCATCTTTTCCTCAAAAGCTTAAAAGGTTTCTAATCCTTATTACTCCCAATAAAGCGAGAACTTTTTTGCACCATAACAATAATAATCATCATTATCATCTTCTTCTACCCTTTTCCCAGCTAAATAGGATCAGTTACGCAAAACCTATGACACCATTCCACTCTACCATGGGCTGATAGGCCACATCCTCAGTTAGCCATGCATCTTCAAGTATTTCTAACAAACTCTGGCTACTTTCTTCTTGGCTTTCCTTTGCCCTCTAGCAATAGGATATCAATACCAAACCCGAGTAAAATTACTAAACCTCTACTTACCAAGTTCTTGTTCTTGTAAGTGAACATTGCTATCCGTTTTATCATCATCTAAATAGTATTTCCTCATCGACATTGTTAGGCCTTTCAATCCAAATGACTATTTCCCATAATAACTGCTGCCAACATGATTACACAACTGAAAATCTCAAACCTTCTCAGTCTCGGTCATTTCATCTTTCATGGCGAACTCACCAAATTCCAACATTATGAAAACCATAAAATCATCATCCGAAGGAAATCAATTTTATTTTTTTTAAAAAAAGAAGAAATAAAGAACTTACAGCAAACATTACAAAAAACAGCAAAAATCCTTACTGAAATCTCCAACTTTAAATCAGAAAAAAAGTAACAAAATCCTCTATATAAACTAAAAACCACCACCAAAAAATCACAGTTATAACAAAAACCCAATCCCAAACAATCGAGGGGAAAAAAGAAGAAGAAAAAAGATATAAATTTGAGACGAGAAAACCTCACCAGGTGGCCTTTCTTCAACAGCTGAAGCCACAGCTCCCAAAATCTGCTGTTGTTGCTGCTGCTGTTGATCCTGCTCTTTTCCGCCTTCCACAGCAGCTAAGCACACGACCCCTCTTCTCTTCTTGGTTTTCCTCCCTATCTCCGAAATCCGAAAAGCGGGGCTATGAACGATACCCACCGAGCTTCGGATTCGGTTGCTTGAATGGAAAGGACGGAAGCAGCAGCAGTGGAGCTGCATGCGATGATGAGCCATCGCAGCAGCCGAAGTTCCCGCCATCTCTTCCCTCGGCCGCTGAATGGATCTAAGAGCGGAAGCAGGCGACTGCCAGCAGCAAGAACTCGTGAGATGCAGAAGATATCGGTCGGGAGAAAGTGGCGCACGTTAACACATTGGGCCTCCTGTACATTTTAGTGCGGAGGCGTATCCGGAGATATTTTTGGCAGCTGAAGCTGTGGGGATTAGCGCCTGATGAAGGCTATATGAAGTTTCACACGTGTTTGGTATCGTGACTGTTGATAGGCCATTGTGATATTTACTACTTACTACCAAACGGCTGTGCGTTATTGAGAAAAGTTGGAATAGTGCGCTTTTAGAAAGAAGCACTGTTAAGATAGCTTTTAGAGAAAAGCCCTTCGATAAGCCGTTTCAAAAAATAATAAAATAATGAGAATTATATAAGTACGGTTGGAATTATGTCCAGGTTCTCTATCTCATGCTCTAGTTAACTATATACGATTTAAATAGATACAATATATATATATATATAATATTCGCATAAACTGCTATAGGATAAAAATCACCTGTATTAAAAATCCTAATACCGAAATAATTAATAGCGAATGACGACAATTGATTTGTGCAATATCTACTCTAATGTGTACAAAAACATCCAGTTCTTTCGTGTTAAATATATGTTTTAGATAAAGAAATTAAAATAATATCATCAGGCAAGCCCCCATTAATTAACAGTGGTCTTTCAATTTTTTATTTCACTTCTTTTTTTTTTTTATTTTTGCACTTCATCAAAGAAAATAACGTTGTTATTTTTTAAAGCTAAATATTTCGGCGGAACTGGTTTCACTGAAAATTTTGATAAAACCTCTCGGTTTTTACAAGTTACGATGATTTTGTATTATTATAATTATCTCCATAAATGTGTTTATGATTTCAAAAGGCACCATTATTTGAAAATTAAGGTGGGCCTAAATAAATATAAATTTATAAGACCGTCCTAAAACACTGTTTTAATGTCAAAGCATATAAAGATTTTCAATCAAGATAACTTTTAATGCCTTAAAGAAAAGATCCGTAGACTGTTTGTAGGATACTTAATCAAGATGGGATATGTTGGAAAGGTGGTACTTAAGAACAAGAGAAGGATTTACCCACCTATATGCACTATCGCTTTTATTCTACTGAGAATCTCTGGGGAAGGAGAGACTTGAGAATAAGAGAAGGATTTATCCATCTGTATGCATCGGTACTCTTATTCAAATAAATTTCATCAAATATTACCTTTTAACAAACACAAATAGTCTTCTCACTATAATCTTTTTCATCCAATGCAAAGAACTACCCTCCATACAAGAATTTCAGGAAAATTTAAATTTGAAAGAAGAAGAATCGGTTTCTTGTGCATGCTGGGCAAAGCGTACAGCATCCTCCCCTTCCATACTGTCTAGAAGTTCCCTAGGATTTTTGTTTCCAAAATGTATTATACTTTTGACAAAAATGTCCCTCATTATTGAGCAAGATTTTCCAATATAGCACAAGTTTCAAACCATTACCGAGAATAGAAACTAAAACAAAAACGAGATGAAAAAAATGCTTGAACTGATCAGCTCATATCGTAGCCCCAACTAGAACTAATAAGTTGATATGGTAACCCCAGCTGCTCATATGACTAGGTCTAACAAGTAACAACAAAGGGACTTCTCACCAACCAGTGCTCTACTTGCACGCCATATGCCCGACAGACAAACAAGTACAGACACAAGGGAAGGTTCGATATGATGGAATTTTCGATTGATTGGACTAAAAGAGGTACCCTAGAAGATGATTACTTGAAAAATGTACAAAACCATTAGAATTGTACCCACCATCAAAAAATACAAAGATTAATGAACATCACCTAGAAAATTCATGTGAAATAAAAATACACCATATTCACTCCCATCCAGAATACAAACCTCGGCCCAGTTGAAAACTCCAGCTGCATATACTCGTGCACAAGGGTTTCTGGATCATCCTAAAGCAGGATGGTTTACATGAATTTTAGTTGCACTCATAGCTCCCGCTTCAATGTGACACTGATGATTCCTATAGGGGACTTTGGGCGGTAGTGTTCATCAGTATCTACCTCTTCAATTTCCTGAAAAATTATAGCCAGTAAGGTTATAAGCAGGAAAACAATGGTCTGAGATAAAATAACAATAAAGAAAAAACTCAATGCAGTTGGACAAAATCAGGTTGTCAGGTAATCATTAAAAGGCTCAATAACACCATGTGGTAAAACAATTAATGTTTTCATCTGTTTCCTGATTTACAAATGGATCATCATCTACCATTATAGACTAGGCAGGAAAACAATGATCTGAGATAAAATAACAGTAAAAAAAAGTTGATACACTTGCATGCAATCAGGTGGTCAGTTAATCCAGAAGGCTCGATAACACAAGGTTTGGCTAAGCAAGCAAAACTGCTCACTGTTATGTAGAAAAGACAATCAATGTTTTCATCTGTTTCCTGTTTTATAAATGGATCATCATCTACCATAGATTTTGCAAAGTTTCTTTTGGGGAAACTTTTATGCCATGCATTTGACTTTTTTTTACTGAATTTAAATTTCCCTAGAGAAGTCGCCACATACAATCCACTGAAGCAAACTTCACATTCATCCAAGTGACACAGGAGAGCAGGTAACATGTGGGTGACATCCAAACCATGCAAAAGGCATACATCTTCATTGGCACTGATAATAATCATGTACCCCATCATAATGAACATCAAAGCCTACACAAGCTCAGACAGTAATTTATTAGCATTGATTGGTTGGAATTATGGCTTGTTATTTGAATGAAAAACCACATCAATGGTGAAAGGACCTGGAGTGCTCTTAAAATAGTCATGGCAAGGTGGCGAGATTCCCTTTCTGCATGAAATGGGCATGTCTGATTATGCCTTTTGTGGAGTTCTACCATTAAGTATCGAAATACAAGCCTTATTGAATTGGTTCAAATAAGAATTCACCGTAGTTTTCAAATCCAGTCGAACATCAGATCAAGAAAGGGTTCAACATATGGAGAAAACCTATCAAGCAATTCCAACAATGATATGCATTCACTATTTTTATTTTTTTATATTACCTGAACAACCTCCTCCCCTTTAATGACCCTTCCAAACACACTAATCTTGTCATTCAAATCTGGAATTGGAGCAGTCGTAATAAAGAGGTCAAATGCTTTGTTGTCCCGCTTAGCCTTTGAAGTTCCAAGAATAAAAGCTTCATGTTTTGGACTGCGCACATCAAAAGGACAGCCCTAAATGTCAGAAACAAGAGGAAACAAATATTAGCTAGTAATATTAAGTTATTGCCACTGTAAATAGGGCAAAAACATTGATTACTTCTGCGATCATAAGAGAGGAAAAAAAACTTCCATCAAGATCATCAAACTGTGCCAGCAAACTGGTTTTGTTAAACCAATATTAAGCAGAATAATAGTAGATAAATAATTAAAGGCATTGGCAAACTTTAAGATAGCCCCAGAGCGATCATGTTGATCAAATTGTGAAATCACTTAATTTTTTTGCGGTTGTAGGGTTTTTGCTGATATGTTCCTTCCATGTGGTGGCCCAACAAGCTAGCTAGATCAACCATTGAATAGCCATAGATGTTTCCAATTTGTAATTTATGGATCAATGGTCGTAATCTTTCTGCTGTTCTTCCATGCAACAAGCAATGAACTGCATGACGAAGTCAAGAATTTGCATCATAGTAAACACTCAAGATATCAGACCTTATGGGAAATGCACCATCAGGTTTTCCTTTCATTATCCAGTCTTCAGCAGACCCAAGTCCATGAATATCACCTCCTTGGATTACAAAGTGCTTTATCACATGATGAAACGGCATACCTTTGAAGTGTCCCTTTTGACTACCAAAAAGAGAATCACCAATCAGGCAGGAAAATGACAAAATATTAATGGATATGCATAGGAAAAGGGAATGGAATTTTGATATACACATCCAATGATTCACTTGCTTAGACACCTAGGAATTGCTGTACTCTGCATTTACTCTAGTTCTTCATATGGAAATTGCGCATGGTTTTATGTGTACATTTGAAGCACCTTTTTTTCTTGGTAAATATTCTGAGGCCATGGACCTCACACTCACAAACCCATGAAGCACATTATTTTGAATGAATACAGTTTTGTCTGTACTAGCAGTACAACATACTCATAGCAAGAAATATCCTTTTGATTTGACTCACTTCCATCACAATTAAAGTTGGGCCATCTTTTTGATAATAAGATTACCAGAAATAAAGTGGCACTCGAAAGAGAATCAACAAGATCACTTACATATGCCAGATTTCTCCTCCATTCCCCCTATGCTCTGCATTCCATGGCATATAACCCACTCATATTTGGTAAACTCAATCAGTTTGAAATTGAATAGTGGCCACTGATTTGCCTCTTTGGCATTGTTACTTAACAAGCTTAGAATCAAGCATCCAATATGATTCTTGAGAGGCAATTACCAATGAATACTCTTGAAAATTGCAGGATTGAAGAAAATTAAATATTTGGTAAACATATTCAATAAACACATTTTCAATAAATATTTAACTGCCTAAATGTCATCTTCAATTTCTTTCTTAAACCCTAGTCAAATATACTTCTGTTTGGTAATTTGATAGGGGAGGAAATTCCATTTTCTCCGTTGCCTCACTCCACTTAAATGAAAGTGACATTTACTGATCCTTACCCACCCCAAACGATTATCCAAATCATCCTTTTTTCATGATAATTATTACATTTCCAATCATTACTGCCCCCTATCTTTCCATCAAAAAAGCCTATCTATTGATATTTATTCATTTTATGGTTGATGTTTGTTGACTTCATTCCCCCCTCAATTCTTCCTCTATTCTAGATTTCAGTTTTTCCTCCTTTCCTAATCCCCAGACAAAACAGTTTGGTTTCTCAGCTTCCAAGCTAATATTATCTATGTCAGATCCTACATAAAGTGAATTTACCCTGTGCATGATGGATTGTCCCACATGATGTTTCTCCATAGGCTCCCCACATCATCGCATATTAATAATTAAAAAAAAAAAACTCTTCTTTCATTTTTGGTTTCTTATAACATAAAAACCTTTATTCATTGGTATACCATGACAATTGGTAAATACCATAAATTCCATGTTTTTCAAAGTGGCAATTTCTATTATTTTAGGTTCCATGCTCTATCTTTCCATATTATGGTATGTAGTCCTATCCTTCTTGTAGTTAAGGTCAAGAAGGAGCTTTTGGATCTACTGCAGCAATGGATGCATTACAAGTATTGATTCTTCCAACAATGGTTTGTTCTCTTTCCTTCATCAAACATCACCTAACAATTGCCAAATGTGGTCAATACCATTAGGATACTTTATTAAGAATAAACAGACATTCCCCTAATGAGCTGACAGCCTTTGAGAAATGAGCATACAGTGTTTTAAGTAATGAGCCATTTCAAAATTTGCAACTTATGGCTAGTTCTTTCATAAAATAGATATTTAGGGTGTGTTTGGTAATGAGGAAAAGAGTTTTCCACCTTTTCCACCACTTTTTCATACTTTTTGATGTGATTTGACATACTAACTACCTAACAACCCTGCTTTTCCTCATTATTACCTATATTCACAATCATTATTTCTCATCTTTTCCTACAAAAATCCTACTTATTTTATTTTTATTCACTTTATTTTTAATCATTGCTCTCTATTATATTACATCATTTCCTTCACCTTTTCATATTCCTTTTTCCCCACCTCTTGTCCTCATTCCCAAACACACCCTTAGGGTTGTAATCTAGGACAAAAAGGTGGGATTTTAGGGATATGGGCTCCTTCAGGGTATCAACCATCATAGTATCACATAAAAAACCTAACTGATAAAAATAATAAAACGACCAAAATACATTTGGAATTAACGTATTGCCCTTCATAGCATCACAAAGAAAACAAAAGCTTTGCAAAAAACTCAATGAAGAATAATAATGATAACAATCGACATAAGTTTTATATATTTATATATATATATATATGAGGGCTGATCACTTAGAACCCATTCCACCACAGCCCAAAGTAGAACCAGTCCAAGCGAGCACACCTTGCTGTTTTGATGGCATCCAACCCATCAATTTTATTTTTTATTATTAATTTAATTAAGAATATAAATAAATAATAAGTGATGGACCAGTTCCACTTTGGGCTGTGGTGGAGCTGGTTCTAAGTGATCAGCCCTCATATATGCATACACACACATATGTATGTATAAACCAAACTAGTAAAAATTAAAAAAAAAAAAACCCTTAGAATCCATAAAGTTTGATTCCAGAGGTCTTTTAGCCATTTTATTATTTTTAGTAGTTAGGATTTCCCTATATTAAAAACTTTATATGGGCCTCTGTCATGATATTATCATTTATTTATTGACTCTTTGCAAAGGTTCTTTTTTCTTTGTGGTATGGTATAATGAAGGGCTGCAAAAGAGCCCACATCCCTAAGATGCACCCTCAATCCATCTTGCACCAAGTGTTTAACCAAACAAAATCAACATATGAAAGTAACTTTAAAAGCAAAAGCATAAAGTGCTTTTCATAGCAGAGCCACATACACCCAAAGTGAAATCAACAAGCTCAAAACCTTCAAGTGATTTATTGGTCTTTAGGAAAGTGATAGTAGAAGTCAACTCCTGGTTGTTGAAAGTAACTTCAACAGTTGAAACAGCAAAGGTCATCCTCCCAAATCAAATCAAACGCCATTGGAGGTGTTAAAGTGCAAATGATCACAAGCACATCAAAACAATTCCTACTTCTGCCTTCTAGCAAATCCTAAAGCCTTTGCTCACAAACCACATAGAACATGGTAGGTTTGAGATTCAACCAATCAAGTTGTCCCCACAATGCAGATTACCTTACGAATTACGAGGCTGATGCAGTCATTAGGATGACCACAATGTATGACTGAAAAATCTTGGTCAGAATTCTAACCAGCCTTTGTTTTGCTCACCCTACAGACTAGTAAAACAGCCTTATTCATGGAAAATCACCTATGCAAACTGTGGCCATTTATTTTTCAGGCCTGAAAATCAGAAGTAGGCCACAAAAAGGCTCAAAGATCTTAAATAAGATCCAAAGCCTTGGGATTGTAAGCCCAAAAGACAAGGTTGGACCACTGAAACAGGTGGAAACATTTAAAAATACAGGTCCCGCATTTGTACAAAATCTGAAAACTATAAGCATTTTCTTCAGACAAAGAAGAGTATTGACAAAGTGGAGCTTCACAGACAGTGCAGACATTACAGCTGACAAGGATTTTAGAGAAGCAAAAGTCACAAATAACAAGAGAGAATGACAAATGAAATACTCACCATAAGTCAATGAATTTATCAACAACCTCGGGTGACGCTTCCTTGTTAAGTTCCACAGTTATCATTCCTTTAGCAGTATTTAGAATCTAGTACATAATCGAGACAGCATACAAGTTATAAACACTAAGGATAAAGCTGCAAGAATGAAGATTAAAATAATAAGCTGAAAGTTAAGGACAAATCAATTCCTTGAGCAATTAAAGACCTTGATATGGTTTGCAAGCTCAGAAGGGAATCTAATGGTCAATATTGCTTAAATTCTGACTGGTTATGTTTGACACAGATAAGCAAATTGGGAAAATTGTCTAGGGAAGAACTAGGGTTGAGCGCTGGTTTCTAATCTACAAAGAATTTGTTTACTGTTGTAGTAATTTGCCTAGTGAATGATATGCCACACTGAATATCGGCTTGAACTAGGTTCAGGTCACACAAGCAAAGAGCAGACACTCAACTACAAGAATATCAGAACCGGAAAAAATAAATTTTGCAGGTAAGAAAAAGGATCCAATGCCTATGGATGCCTGATGGATTTACATGGGTCAAATCCATATCAAATACCACATTGCATATTGCATGAAGGGGAAAACATTCACAGGCATACTTAGTTGCCAGATTAATGAAATGCAACTTAACAGTAAGAAAACAAGCAACAAAGGGGAGATAGAATATACAATGAGCTAAACCAAATGACTTGGAATGTAGATCACTAGGATACTCTTGCTGTGGTTCACTAGCATATCCAGCACATGTACCATGAAGTTGTTGGAAGCCTTTTCCAAAGAGGCATAAGAGAAAACAAGTGAAAGGGAAAATGAAACACACAATAGATCTGTTTGGGAAATGGGAAAAGAGGAAAAAAGAGAATCTTGGAAAAATGAAATAAAAGAGGAAATGATGTAATTTGATAGGGGCTAATGAATAGAATTTAGAAATAAAGTGAATCAAGACTAAATAAATAGGCTTTTTATGAAAAGATGAGGGAATAATGATTGAAATTATAGGTAATAGTGAGGGAAAAAAGTAAGGTTGTTCGATAGTTAGAGAGACATCTCACATTGATAGGAGTGAAAAGGGTGTGGAAAAGGCCTTTTCCCTCTTATCAAACCCACCCTAAATGAAATAACTAGGATTATATATCACCAGGATGTTCAAGCTATGGTTCAGTTGCACATCTCCCACATATTCTATGAAGTTGTTATAAGCCACCATTTCCATGGTTGTGTGAGAGAGAAGGATGCAGAATCTGGAAATCTTCTCTTCATTTTCTCATATTCTGTCCAAAATTATTCACAGAATTTTCTTTTAGTTTCGTGTGGTGTAGGTCATGCCTTGTTAGATCAATAAGCTGTAATAGGTTCCTTTAGTCCCTTTCTAGGCCATCTAGTTGGAAAGGGATAAGCCTTCTAACAATGATTCAGTGAAGTTTATATGCGTGTGTGCATCTGCATGAGAATGTGGGTGTGAGTGTGCTCACGTGCATGCCAAGTGATTATACATGTCTTATCTCAAACAAGAGGTATGCATCAGTTATTAGAGAACCCAAGGAGGCAAGAACAAAATTGAAAATAATAATGATAATAATAATAATAATAATAATAATAATAATAAGCAATAAACAATTTAGCACAACTTTCTTGGAAAAAACTTACAGCATAACTAGGAACATCAAACTTCTTTTCTGCAGATATGTCAATGTCCTATAAAGGAGCAAGAGGGACAAAATTAACAAAAACATGAAATGAAGTTATGAAAAAGCGGAAAGAGACTGTGAAGGAAGCATATAGACTTGCACTACACATTTGCTGTCCACATGGCATACAAGTTCACTTTCCATAAGTCATACCTCTACCTAGTTCCAAACTGCCTAAATCATGATCCCACCACAGCTTTTCATTGTTATGCAAAATGTTTCGAAGCAGGCACTCCTCTGTTTGTAGATAAGGGCATATAAAGTCTCAATTCAACAACAACATGCAAATTATCCAAATACTGGGGCATGCCCATCTGCAGTAGGAAATAATTTAGCTGATTGCATTGAGATGCAATCACGCATGTACATCAGTAGTAGATGAGTAATGGCTAGTCACTGCCATACACTGCCTGCTTATCAATAAGAACTACCCTATAACTGACCAAGGGGTAATCAGGAAGTACATTTAGGAAGTACAGCAGGAGTCTTAATACAATCAAACAATCATGGTTATGATCAGATAAGGTTCTTTCCAATTAATTGGAGTCAGCTCCATGAATCTTTTTCATGCCATTGTAATCTATGCCACAGCATGAAGAACTTCCATACTTGTTATTTTGGGGCCCCCCTTGGTTTTTGAGATCACTAGGGATACTCAATCCTGAATCACAATTTCCATACACATTCTTTCACTTAATAATCACACAAATGGAGAGGTTCCTCATACACCATCTATGCTTTCAGGGTGAAATGTTACAGAGTCAAGGAAAAACATATTTTATAAATTGGTTCAAATAGGATGCACGAGTCGCCGTGGGAATGACAGAATAAAATGTGAATTGTATTCACTGGAATCTAGGTGTAGCACAACACAGTGAAATGAGCAAACAATTGCATGGTTTCGCCATGTCTAATGCAGAACAATTATGGTACGGAGTAGGAGTGTGTTTGTTCAAATTGAAAAGCCACAAGAAAGCAAAAGAAAGGCCCAAGGGGAAAGGATGAATATAGTTTCTAAAAGCCACAGATGGCAAAATAGATGACAGTGGCATGATCCAGGATGGGGCAGAGTTGTGGAAAAGGATGAATACACTTGAATCCAAATACTCAGGAAAAGCTTTGAAGATGGTGATGCTGATATTAATTGAGGGAACTTAGGTGCTACACTTCTCTCCCCATTTTTGCTTACACAACAAATTCAACTAAGCATAGCACTGGCAGAATTTATCAATCTAAACTGGAACATTTATTCCATCCTATCTCATGAAATTAGGAGCCACCATCATCATATCTCGTGAAATTTGAAGCAACCAAACACATTCTTGACCATGAAAAGAAGGTTACACACTTAGTAACGACATATTATTTGAAAGACTAGACAATTTACAGTGCCTAAAATACACGAATTTAGGTGGTAAACAAAGAATGTTGATGACAAGGTGATGCCATGTTAAATGTACCTCAAAAGTATGTAGGCCATCCTCAGCTACACTCCTTGACCTACAAACAGGTAGGCCATAAGTAAACACTCAGGGAAACACAAAGAATGCATTATTTGTTGAATGACCATTCAAATATCAGAAAAACTCATCAATAACTTTGAATCAGCATTCTGATCTTTTTAGCAGTCACTCGTTCATATGAACTAAAACTCAACATAGATAGCACCAGTGCCAATGGATGCTCCATAAGTCTTAACAACCATTGGCAAGCAATACAAGTGGTATTTAATTTTGAAGATTAAGAACAATATGGAAGGTTTGTTTGGTTAGAGGGTTTCTTTTGATATGACATTTATCTGCTCCTAAGTCCTAACAACCCTAACTTTTTTTAGATCACAACTTGCATTTTGCATCATCCACAATATCTTTTTCATGCAAAACTTATTTATTTTGCCTTTTTAACTGCTTCACTAACATCATTTTCACTCTTATTGACATCGTTACCACTCATCTCAAGGATTACCAAAACTTACCTCCAATGAAACCCTATCCTAGATTGGTATTAAAGAACAAGAAAAGTAACCCTTGACCATGTTGTGTATACAACACTTAGACATAAATTGTACATGTAGAATGCTTTCAATCAAATCCAACTGCAAAAAAGTAAAAAGGAGTATCTGAATACTTAAAAAAGGGAAGGAAACCTTTTCTTCTGCCTTTTCCCCTCTCTTTTAATACCATGTAATATTTTCTTACCCTATCTACCCTTGATAATCTCATTTTTTCTCATCATTATTTATATTTCCAATCATCACTCATAACTTTCCCATCATCAATCCTATTTATTTTTTCTTTATTTATTTTATGACTAACATCATCCCCTCCCATTTCCTTTCCTTCTCCACATTCCTCTTTTTCAATAAATTTTCCTTCCCTTTTACAAGTATATAAAGACACCAAAAAGGAAAATTAATTTGGTGCTTCATTGAAGTTGGAAATTAGCAGTTTGCAAACTAAGGTGGACCCATTATGAAAGAAATACCTAACACTTGATCTTATCATAATTACCTGGATTCAAGTGGACATCCAAATGAACCTCTAATTGACACCATTTGCACTTCTTGCCAACTTCTTTTGGCATGAAATAAGTTATCCTTCAAATAAGTTAAGCCACGAGTTTTAAACCTAAACACAAATGCATCTCTACCAGCCAAACCAACTAGAAGAAAGGTAAATCTATGTTATGATGCGAGAAAGATATGTTTGACCAACCTTGCAAACCAATGTCGATATGTAGCAACTAAAGATAACACAATCAAGACCACAACTAAGTTGCAAAGAATGATGGTAGTAACACTAATACGAGTTGGGCCCTTCTTCTTCTTGCTTTGTAGTAGTAAAGCTTGAGGTTTGATTCTTGCCATGAGGTGCTCTTTCTGGTATAATATCTATCAGCCCCCACTACAAAGAAAATTGCCCTGAAAAAGCCATAACTAAATTCAGCACAAAATAAAAATGAAATATCAAGATTGGGCAGGTTCGAAACTTAATTGAGATGATAATGTAAAACCAATATTACATTATCACAACAATTATAGTTCTATTGCCGATAATTATCGTCAATCAATGGTTGAATTTAAAACAAAAAAAAAACTTAAAAAAAAACCCTGAATCTTTGATGAAAGGGAAGAATGATCTAATTTTTAGCTAAATTTAGGGTTATGAAGCAAGAAAGCAATATCACGTGAGTGACAGACATTGTTGAAAACTCACCAATGGTGTTGGTTACCGTGTAGTTTTGTAATTATGCAATATCACGTGAGTGACAGACATTGTTGAAAACTAACCAATGGTGTTGGTTACCGTGTAGTTGTGTAATTATAATGATGGTACCCTACTCCCTCCGTCTGTCAATGGCATCCATGGACATAGACGGAGAGATGAGAAGACAACGGGTAAATTATTTAAAGAAAAAAAAAACTACTGGGCATGCTAGCAAATAAACTCGCACATACGTCAACACTAGAAACTAAAATACCCACTGATGAATCAGAGAACGGAATACATGCACCAATAACTGATCTTCCGGTCTGAAAAGATCGATTCCGAACCACGCAAATATATGGGTATTCCATTCAAACCACCCATACACCAATTGACGTTTTGTGGAGCAAAAAGACATAAGTATAGATACATCTGAGCTACAGCCAGATCGAAGTAGACACACGGATCTATCCCGTACCCCATCCCATCGGCAACTCTAAAACTCAGTACGGTTACTTCCATCGCGGAAAAAACGAATGGAATAAAACCGAGAAATAACCAAAGCGAGGGGTTTTTTTAATGTTCTTCCTTACTTTCTCAAAACCAATAAAAACCCTGAAAAAATTTCTGGGCTATGATTGGAATTCCGAAAAAAAAAAAACAAAAATAACAAGGATTGAATCAGGCTACCCACCAAATCAAAGAAAGCTGAAAAAGAAAAAATAAACATAAAATAAATTCTAAATGGAGGTCGACGTGGTCTTTGTTCAAAGACTTCGTTAATGTTCAGAAAGAACAAAAGGTGGAATCTATAAATAAACCCTCAGAAAGTGAAAGAAGAGAGGCGGAAAAGAGTACCTGAATTTTGGAGAAATGCCGGAATTCCTCAGCCTTCCTCTCTCGGTGGAAGCGGTTTGTTTTATACTCTCCGGCGCATAAATGCTTTTACTGCCGTGAGTAGTCCGCGGGACAACTCAGCTTTTGTCTCGTGGGCCCCTCTTCAACGAGCACGATGGTCGATTTCTCGATGGCCCACTGGACGAAGGGTTCTAAAATTCGCACGTGTTGTAGTTAAAGATAGCATGCGATCAGAACCGTTCATCGAGGGGGGGGATTCCAAGCCCACGCATTAATTTATGATTACAGGTCAATGAGTCTGATTCGGGTTACAGATTACCGCCACGCACCAATGGTTTGACTCGTAACAGTAACAGTCAAAACATGAAAATTTTTACCTTAGGGATTAGGAAAATAAATAGGAAGAGAAAAATGGAATTCAGAGAGGTATGGGAAGCGTGGGTGGGTTGGGTGTGATGGGCGCGGACGCCGGGAGTATGTTGAGAAGATCATAAAATATATAATTTTTTTAATCCAAACAAGTAAGTGTTAATAATTGAAATATAAAAAGTTAAAAAAGGAAGATAGATTTATTGGGATAATTACTTATTAGGGAAGTCCAAATCAAAATTTGGCGTTGCCTTTTGTCTTGACAAGTGATCAAATATTGGTACAGAGAGAGAGAGAGAGTGAGTTACTTAGAACGAGAGGGAAACGATGTCTTAATGATGTCATTCGTGAAATCAGTAAAGAGATAAAATTTTCAATAAAAAATAAATAAAATGTACAAATATATTTATTAAACCAAGCATACACTGTATAAATTTCTCGAAAATTTAATTTTTCGGCTATCCGAATACCCTCTTAATAAAAAGCATATTGCAGAATTACATAGGCAATTTTCGTTGCAACAATAAATAAGACCACTAAATAAATATATTGCATTTAATTTTGAAAAATACTAATAAGACAGACTACAAGATATTGATGTCACATTTAAGCCATACGCGCAAACGCAATTACGATTCTACGGTCCCAAGGGTTCCACATGTTTAAATATCCATGTCTAGCGTGACCCACCCAATCTCCACTGCTCAACCCTCTTCCTACCTAAAATGCAAAGCCTCCTTCGGCCTACTCCATGACAATGCAAAACCTCCGTCGCTTGTTCTACCTCTCGCTGAAGAAATCCGCGCCGTCCGCTTTCGTACCCCAATCCAACGGCCTCAAATCCTCGGCAATCCCCACCTCCATCTTCCGCGCCTTCTCCTCCAAATCAGACACCGGTGATGGCGGCGCCTGGACGGAGGGATGGGGTGCCATCGGATCATCATCCGATACCGGTGGAGATCCATCCTCGCCGGACGGATGGGATTCGGTCTCGTCGTGGTCCACCGGCCTGACGAAGGATCACTTCGACGGAGAAGCGGTGGGCCGTCATTCCAAGCCGGGAGTGGCGCCGGCTGAGGCGGCAGCGTTGGCGGCGACGGTGGACTTGGAGAAGGAGTTGGAGGAGCTAGAGAGAGAGAACCGTCGGAGCGAGGCGTTCGTCGAAGGGTGGGAGGATCGGATGAAGGAGCTGAGCGTGCTGATGAAGCAGGTGAGGGAGCCCGGTGCTCGTGGCTCGTATCTGAAGGATTCGGAGAAGGCGGAGATGTATCGGAAGCACAAAGAGGATCCCGAGACGTATACTGTTGAGCGCCTCGCTAAGGAGTACAGAATCATGAGGCAGAGGGTCCACGCAATCCTGTGGCTTAAGGAGCTTGAGGAGGAAGAGGAGAAGAAGCTCGGCCGGCCTCTTGATAATTCCATTGAAGTCCTACTTGACACCTGCCCTGAGTAAGCTCAGCTCCACCCTGTTTATGCCTGCTTTTCAATTTTAAAAAATGGCAATTTTGTTTCCATGTTATCGTTTGAAAAATTACAGTTACTATGCTTCAAAGAAGCATTTCAGTTTGTTTTTTTCTCGTTATAAATAGGGATTGATCCCGGCCCTGTAAAGAGAAATGTTTGAGAAATATGTAGTTTCCAACAGAGAATATAGCATTGAGCGGTCACAAGTTTGGCCTCTTTGAATCGAAACTTATTGCAAGAACTGGATATAACGTCTTTTGTCCATATTTTGGGGGCCATCATTCAATTCTTTTATAACTTTTGAGATTGGTTATTTCTATAGTAAATTTTCGGAATTTTGGATATACAGAAATAACGTTAGTCTTTGTTTCATTTGGTTTACTATACGTGCTTGTTCTAATTTTCCATTTGTTTTGTTGCCACTAGCGTGGTCCTGCAACACGTGGCTTGCGTTACTGATCAACTGTAGTTATTTTTCTCATTGATGTTTAGGGCTAGATAAATGTATTAGCATTTTTTTGTGCACTATCTGTACTTTCAGACAGTGATTTTAAAGTTTAGAAGATCACATGGGGTTACAAAGACTCCCTTTACCTATCAAATTTTTTTCTTATGATTCATTGTAATTATTTAAACTGCTGATTGCATGAGGCCTATAAAATCAAACACAAGGCCAACATTAGATGGATTAATGATTCAGATGGACTTTATTTGTTGTGATGTAAAATAAAATGGCTATCGAGCAATGTTCTCCTGGCATGACCTACCTAAATGATCAATAAAGTCACTGTTGCTCAGATATTTATGAAGCACGCCACGGTAGAGTCAGAAAGTTCTCATCACAGTGGTAGCCATACCATGTGAGGAATGGGAGAAAATTTGTGTAGAGAGCATTTAATTTGTTCATAAGAATGTCTCCTATACCCCACCCTAAACACATGAGATGGATGATCTTGGCCTTTCTCTTTCCAGCTAATATCATGTGCAAGTTGGTATGTATTTTCACAGTTCAATGCTGATCATGAGATATGGATTTGGAAATTAAATACGAGCCTTGAAAGTTATCATGGACAAGCACAACCACATTAGCATCAGATATTTGTGCCACGAAGTCAAAATAAATAATTTTGGCTATTTAGATCACTATTTCCATAAGCATCAGATGTTGTAAAGGCCTTTGTATGGAACAGCCGCCAAAAAAGCCCTTTTTATTGCAAGTGGATTTAGTTACCAAATGTGGGAAGGCAGATTCCGTTTTTATTTGGCAACTCCTCTCTGCCTAGGAAGCCATATGTACACCATTACATGAAGTGAGGGTCGGGGTGAAACAAAATCCCCATGAATCCATTCTACCCAATTGTGCTGTTTCATGAATCTGATGAGTGACTAATCCATTTACTCAAGCGTCAAACATTACCTTTATCTAAATCCAACAGAACTGTGGGGTTGTGGAGAAAATCTTTGATTGTTTCTGGTGGTAATTAACTCTGTTGTCTTGCAGATTTTTCAACTCTCATGATAGGGAATTCCATGTGGCATCTCTTCCCTACAAACCTAACTTTAAGGTTATGCCTGAAGGCTGGGATGGCACCACCAGAGATCCCGATGAAGTCCATTATGAGATATCAATGAAGGAAGATGAGATGCTATATCAGGAATTTGTGCAACGGATGAATTTTAACAAGAAAAAAGTAATTATACTTTTCTCCAGCTCCAAAAAGTTAAAAAAAAATTCTCTGGCACTGTGAATGCTGCTGCACCATCATAGTGATCATTTACGCATGCATGCATATTTGTAATAATGAAAACTCACGTATGTTCATTTTGCCCTGCATCATTTACCAATCTGATTCAATATTCTTGGAAAGGGTGATGTAATAACAATCATGACATTTCTATTTGACCTTCATGAATGAGGATAATATTGCTTACACACATACATATCACTACCACCATAATTTTCGGTATTTTTTCATTTCAAGTCCAAAGAAACTCTCTGTCTCCCTCATGATGCATGGACACCACTTAAGTCCTTAATATTTGGTTCAAAGTCCAAAGTAACTGTTTGTTAATGTGAACAACTCTTATTTCTTTGAATGATTTTAAGACCCTTTGCTTTTGTCTTGGACATGGGGTGAAAAGAAAGAAAGATGAAAGAGGATAAAGGTGAAAGAGGGTAGGGGCTATTGTGTCCAGTTCTCCCTTACCTGCCAAAAATGCCCCACAACAATTCAGCACATTTCATTATTGTCTGACAAAACTGGGTCTATAATATTTGCTTATTTACCTATATTATATATGCTTAAGCATGAAATGGCAGAGATTACTGCTTTTAAATGGTCATTGCATTTGTTATTTATGGACTGAAGTGGTAATTTGAAGTAACTCAAGATGTCTTCCCCCTTTCCTGATTGATAATACGGAGGACAGGTCCAAGTCAAACCTTGCAAAGTTGATCTGGTTTGTGCAACACTTGGTCCAATTTTATGTCTTCTGATAAGTTGGTAGGCATTGAAATTTGGTGGCAATTTTTGAAACTAATGGGATGTTTGGTTATAGGCAAGAAGAGGAGGATAAGCTATCCTTCCATTATGCTTCACCATTTTTCTGTTGTTACATTTACTTACTCCCACTTCTAATAACCATATTTTCTTCTCCTTACAATCTACAATATCTAAACAGTACCCCTATATTTTAACCAAAAAGCTTATCTATTTTATCTTTATTCTCTCTTTGGTTGACATGACCTTCTTTTATTTTTACATTATGTCCACCTATCCATCTTATCCTCTCTTAGTGCTTTTCTCATGTCTCCTGCCAAATTAAGTGGACTGAAGTTAATTTCTGGCCCCTGGTAATTTGGTCCTTGGCTTCAGAACATAGCTTCCAATTACATTCGGTTTGCGATCCCAATGCAATTGTTACTGGAATTATGTCAAAAGGCAACATGTACTAATTTTGACATCCTAAAATATCTAGTTCTGTAGAGTTTTTCATGGTCTTCTGTGCCTTCCATGGAGTAGATTGTTCATTATTTCGATTTATTTTGCATGTTGATGGGCTACATAAATCCTTAAACATATTATAATCGTTTTTTGCTTTACAGATGGCTGGTGAGGTCAAGTGCCACAAATATAGCAGGAGGCGTCCATCTGAAGGATGGAATTTCACTGTAGAGAAGCTTGGCCCACGTGGGAAACGAGGTGGTGGTGGTGGCTGGAAATTCGTGAGCTTGCCAGATGGATCCAGCCGAGCTCTCAATGAGATGGAGAAAATGTATGTCAGGAGGGAGACACCTCGACGCAGACGGAAGATCTTTCCATAGTGACTTTTCTTGTTTCAGAATGATGATGGGTAGAGTTTGCCTACAGCAGATTTTTGGAATATGAAGGATGTTTTGATCTGATGCATCTTGCCGTAGCGGTTTCGTTGTTGAACATCTATCTGTGGTAAATGGAGTTTTTTAATTTCAATTTTCGGTTGGGTTAATGCATCCTGGTTTCAGTTCTATAAGGATCTGAGTTTGAAAAAAAAATCATATTTGAGAAGAGCTGTAAATTGAAATTTGCTTGTTTGCTATCGATGGTGAGAAGAATGAGATCTTGGTATCATTCTGCTGATAGGGTCAACAATGATCCAATAGCTCCTTCGCCATGATTGTAAACGTGTGATTGCTAGAACTTGCTGTCTAATTAGATGGTGGATGTTTTCCTTCCACTCTGCATTTGAATGACATCAATTGGGCCTGGCACTTTGACCTTTGGAAGAGAGCTACTTCTTGCGGTGTGATTCCACGTTGATTAGTGCTCTGTGGATGCTTACCTATTCCTACTAGGAATGCCATTTGTTTCCACCGCATGGTTGCTACGTAAAATTGGCAGTTGGGAAGGCACCCGGGAGGTTCGACATACACGTTCCGTGCAACTAATGTCTTCTAATACGAAGTAGCTTTACCATTTATGTGCATTATTCAACCGTTTTATGTAGACATGCAACTTGCTTAAATGCTAGGTGTTTGCCAACTTTGCAGCCGACCACCAATCAAGAAGAGGTGTTGTACAAACGGGTTTCTTCTGGCAGCAAACAAGCTGTGGAAGATGTTGCAGGGTTTCAGCTTGTTTCGACTTCGGATTATCGATAGAAATTGACTTTGGGTCTTTTCGACAAATAACGAACAAATGATGGGCAACCCTACATTTTGGTTAGTCAAATTAGTCAACACTCACTCGTACATGCCAGTAGGGCTTAAGCAGCATACTGCCTTTGGAACGCCTGTATTGTCGTTCATTTCACATGGATGCCCCAAAATCAGAGAAAAAGGGTCATCCTCATGCTTTGCATGTAGTAGGGCTCTAAAGTAGATAACTACGACACGATGCTGGAATTAATCTAATGTCTGGTGGCCATGACCGTGACAGCAAATAAATTTTCAATTACCCGTAAAGATGTTTCACACTAATATTAAGAAAAATACAAATGCCTTTTTTTATTGGAAATGGTGCCAATAATTTGCTGTTTCCATCAAACCACCTTTCCAAATCTTCTTTTTTGTTACAATGTTTTATTAAATATGTTTTACTGCAACCCAAACAACCATTACTATATTTTCCATGAGAAAAATCGGACATAAAAAACAAAATCTATTTATGCATTTTTGGTTATGCAATTGGGGGAACCAGCCTCAT
>JAYJMB010005315.1:4626-18231 GCA_036873735.1 Pouteria campechiana | reverse complement strand
AAAAATAAAAATGCAGTACATCCTATGTCCAGCCTGTGTAACAAAAATAAGGTTGGAAACCATTGTCACATTCTTTGTACTTCCAGTCACATTCTTTGTACTTCCAGTATTTTTCAGCTTTAAGACAATTGTTGAGGCATTTGGTAATTATATTGGAGCTATTTAGGATATTGTATCAGATTTTCTCCTTTTATTAGAAGTTTGAATAGAACTCAGTTTTTTGGAATTGAGAGATTTGCTCCTGCCAAAAAAAGGAAAAACAAAAAATATTTATGCATTGTTTTTCAAGGTACCTGACTAAGGATCATGGATGAATTTCTATTTCATCTGCCAATAAATCATCATGTTTCAACCAAGCAATGCATATAATTAAGAATAGAAACTATACCTCAAATCCAGACTTTGAATTGCAGTACAAAGCTGCAAGTTGTCGTCGGTTTGCCGCACCAATGTCTTTTGATTCATCCAACACCACTACATCACCCACTTCAAATATCTATATAAAAGAAAAAACTCTATGAAATGCAACCAATGTGCATTCACTAGTTACAGCAGCAAGCAATATATTGAAACCAGGCTGGTGATCAAACCATTTTCTTAAGCAATACTGGTCGAATTGGTTTGACACTTTGACCTCATCAAAACCAGTTCAAACACCAATTCAGAACTCGCCATGATGACATTTATAATAAAAAATCAATATAAAAATTAAGATGAGAAAACAGCTCTACGTTTATGTGAACCCTAGATCAGAGGGCATAAGCTACATCATAATTGTGTTAGTTTTACATGATACAATTAAAATTTAAAATAAATTTCTTTAAACCAGTAAGAATAACTGATTGGTTTTGAGGTCTGACAGGCTAGGAACCAGTTCCAGTTGAACCAGCCAGCCTGGTTTTTAAAACACTGGAGCAAGTCAGCTGCTTATTCTAAAAGAAACCTGAATGAAATAGGAATTATACAATTAAAACATACTACAAACAGATAATGATATGGAAGAAGTGAAGTATACAATTGGAGTTGGGGATGGGGGGTAGATTGTGATTCCAGTTGAACAAATCTCAGGAAAATGATCACCTGAAAACAAGTCCTAAATGAAACTCAAAAGGATTCAAGAGAACATAGTAGAAGAGTACAGTTCTGCTTTAGAAGTTTACTTTTCCTGTCAGGACTCAAGATATGATGTCTATGTAGTGAGTTGATCCTAAAGGTGTTTCTTCTAATTTACCTCTAAATGCTACAATTTCTTGTTTACCCATGAAACCAAAGAGGGCAAAGGCAAAACTCAATGCAGGTATGCAGTCATTGTTGCAAGTAGAAGATAGCCCCAGCAATACGCATGGGTGAAGGAATCTAAGAGGTCCAAACTGGAAAGGGACAAGGAAAGAAAGGATGAAAGAAAAATAGAACACCACCTTCATATCCTGTATGGAATGAACAAGAAAAAAAAAGTGGATGAATATCAGACTATATGGAGAAACAAACACATATATTTGTGTTTTGTTTATCCATCATTGTCACAATATGATTCAGATATCCTGATTTTAGAGAATTTGGTAGCACCAAGAAAATAAAGCAAAAAACAACCTGAAAAAGAATAAGGCTTGTACCTTTACAGGTTTTGGATGGTCCTTATTGTGCCCCACTGTTTTCAAAATGCCAGGCATGAGACTTGATCGAACAACCTGTGAAAATTGTTAACTCACTTCAACATGTCAAGAGAGACGAAACAAATGATCATGATATTTTAAAGAGAGAATCCTAGAAATGAAACAATCATGATACTTGGATCTATTGAACAAATTATCAGCAACAATATTAATATTATTGTGTATTGCCTATGGGCAAGATAGATACCATGACTCCAGGTTACACTTGGTATAAATCACATAAATTACTCTTGCATTGATAATATCAGATGTTGAATTCTCATAAAAATTGGCAATTATCAGCTATAATATCACTATTGTATCACCATTGAAACATATGACAATCTAGCAAGAAATTAGGAGAGAAAAAAAACTTCTTTTTCCATTTTTGATGAAATCTAATGTTATCTGGTTTTTTTAAATTTTGATATGTTCTCCTTAAGTCTAATTTGAATATTCAAAGCCATTCCTAAGTTTTCCAAGTCAGTTAAATATCTGCATGTACACCAATATCTATGTTTGTTTCAATATTCTCAGTCAGTGATATTGGTAATGATACCAAAACTGGGGGAATTGCCTAGACTGGATCAAATAAATCCAAGATGGCTGCAATATGTCATTAGAACCCAGAAGAATCCGATATATCTAAAAATGAACCTGAGCACAAAATAAAAAATCTTTGGAAAGTAAAATTAAATTCATTATAAGAAAAAAAAATCAGTTCAAAAGAAAATGCAATGGTTCAAAATAAGTTCAAAAACCTGCAACCACTCAATTGCATACAAGGTTCTCTATGCTTTAGAAAAAGGATCTTGTGACAGGAAGCACTAAATTGTTCAAGGTCCTATGCATGCCTCAGATAAAAAAAAAATGAAGGGCCCTGTGAACACCAAACTGTGTTGCAACTATTTACAAGCAAAGATTATTGTGCAGCTATTACCTAATGGGGTACAGCAATAGCAAATTCCTTTTGCACGATAGAATAACTCTATTAAAAGAGTTTTCAATGGCAACTTTTTTAACATCCATACACCTCATTCCAGTGATCATTTCAGAGTTGTAAAAAGCTAAGAAACTTGTCATGAGTACTGGCTACAACTATTAGCTATGGCCTCTAATTTTCCTATAAAGCAAATTAATAATGAGATGACCGCAAGGTTCATACAGCAGGGCCCAATTACATTGGATAAGATAATGACAATGATGACGGTTGATGAAACAGGGATGATGGGCATAGTTAAAAATGCTACATGATACCTTCTCTTCACAATGATAATGAGTCGATGACACAATACTCAAAGACTACCAAAAAGTGAATGCAACCAAGTACTCTTTACATAGGATTTCCACCCCGTTAGGGTTATCCTCTATCTCTTGAATGGATTATGAGTGCACTAACTAGAATAGGCGTGGATATATGTAAAATTCATTGCATTCAAGAACCGCATGTGAAGTTTCATCCATCCTACTTGCACTTCTTGATCAAGCAAAGGGAATCCAACCACTATGACTGAGCAGAAGAAAATTCAAGGTGTAGCAAAATCTTCAAAGCTGAAAGTATCATATAGTATGACCATTAATCTTTAACCAAAATATGAATTTTCAGAACTAGCAATTAGTTCAGTACTTCAGTTTATTAGCACATAAATAATAGGCTCAAACTGTTCTAAATCCCCACCTGAAGTAATTCTTATTGCATATAGCCAATAAATCAATTTAATCAGACTATGGTTTTTAGTATAGATTATATGCAATGGATTAAAGAATAAGGATCTTCAATAGCCCCAGTGACACATTGACTAAAATGCCTTCTGTTTGAAGCAATTTGATGGAGCTATATTATATCCATTATTCTCTGTCTCACCCGCAGAATGAATCATCCAGATAACAATACATCACATGATCAAATATTGAATAAAAAATCAGAACCTTTTCATTCACTGTAATGCAAGGCGAGTTCAAAGAAACAGAAGACCAATAGAAGCACAGATAAAATGACAATTTTATCTAACTACACCTGAATAGCAACAATTTTAATCATTTGGACAAATAATGAAATGAAGTATAACATAGCTAGTCACCAACTCAGCCTCTGTGATTAAAAGAAAAGAAACAAACCTCAAAATCAGATGATCTAGGGTTGCCAATGATCACTGCAGTCTTCCTGTCATCAATCCGGTTTAGCATTGAAAAATTTTCTTTGTGTGAGCATAAAATCCATGTTAACACCTCCGTGAAACCAGTCATGGCAACCTATAACAAACAGCCAAACCCAGATTGGAAATTAACATCAAGAAATCATATAGCAAGTTGAAAAGTACCCAATGAGACAATTTCATTAAGTAGATTGATCTAAGTGATTTTTATATTTTCGACATGATTTTATAAATTTTCCAATTGTGTTGCCCGAAAAGCCTCTGATTAAAATGATATCAAGTATTTTGGATAAATGGATAGTGTTAAGTATAATAGGTGCAATGAATTTCAAACAATCTTCATGATGGACTCAAAACAAAAAGGTTTTTTGGAATGATTCAAAACATCTGGTTATTTTGAATCATTTCTCGTGTATGCATGTGTGCACATGTCTACATATAAATGGTTTCAAACATCATACACACATGATATTCCAAACACATCTACAACAGCGCTTGTCATTTCGAAATTTTCAGTCGAAATTTCACTGAAAATTTTGTTTTTGGCCATTGGCGAAATGTTTTCGCCAAAGAATGTAGGAATTTCCCCTTTTAGGAGAAATTTTCGAAATTTCAGGGAAATTTCGGAATTTCTCCCAAAATTTTGAAAATTTCCCCAAATTTTTTAAAAATTTGGGAAAATTTCCCCCAAAATAATTTATATCATAATTTGTAGAAATTCTATAGGCATACATGAAACTAATGAGCCTACACAAGTTTCTTTTTTGTGGTGAGGTATGATGATAACATGTTTCATATTATATGGATATGCTTAACAACTTTCTATAACCTAAATCTCCCATTTAGCAATATTTCACTATTGATATCCATTTTATCTACTTCTGCATCATTAGCATGTTTCCTTTATGTCATTTATATTGACATTTAAAGTGACGTTTTTTGTTCTAAATATGAATTCAAATTTATCATGATTTATTATAAAGTTTTATTGAAGATTTTCAAACTTTTTTTGCATTTGTTTAATTTTTTTATATTTTAGCGAAATAGTTCAGCAAAATTTTCGATAATTTCTCTAAAATTGATAAAAAATTTTCCTTTTCAATTTAGCGAAATTTTTCCTTTCGGTGAAATTGCGAGCACTAATATAAAATACAATTCAAATGCTTGGCAAACTGCATGATCATCTCAAATAATGATCATTTGGTGATAGGCTGCATAGAATAACAAGATGACAATCAAATCGCGAGGCTAGTGAATTTTTGGATTCTCACCAGGGTATTATGATGTGAATGTTAAATTGCCTGATCTGGTTCTATATGGTTAGTCAGCCAACCCAAGGCACCTCCAACTTGGGTGAGTTGGCCTCTAGATAATCTGAGTTGGGAAGTGGTGATTCAGTTAATGGTTACTGAACTTATCAAGTAATTAGAACCATACATCGAAAGACCTATGTTCTTAGTCTTCTGTAATTCCATATCTTAAAATTTTGCATCCATGCCCAAAAAAAATCACATTTTTGACTCATTTTGCCAGAATAAGAGGTGTACTCATATACCAGGATGGTGTAACTCTGTTCATTTGGACAGAGAGTAGCAGGGGGTGGGTGTGAAGGCTCGAGCAATGAGGGTTGATGTGGGATGCTCGTATTAATGAGAACAAGAGAAAAAGCAGGAAACAAAGATGCATGAGCAGGTAAAACTTGACCATCCCAAAGTTCTAAAGCCCGAATTTTGGTTAATAGGTATTCAGATCATATATGTTACAATTGAGATCCTTCCCTATCTTACTAATTCTTAGAAATCTGAAAAATCAAGAGTTAACAGTGAACTTATTACAGCATGTGTAAAATTATCATGGCTGCCCAATAAAATAGAAAATAATGAACATATTCAGTGGCTCAACTGAAAATAAATCAATAAGGGGAATAGAAAACACAATTTTTGATCAAATAAATACAGACAGGCATCTTGAACAAGCATTCAAAAGGAAAACCAACTTTTTAAGAAAGAAAAAAAGGAGATGGAATTCCCATCAATATTACAAGAGTATATTTCATTGATACCTCCAATCTAATAAGATCGCTGATTTGATTCAAGGGTTGCTGCCTGCCCAGAGTCGTGGATGTGGGCTTTGTTTTGGGGATTTTGTTATATCCATAAGCGATGGCCACATCCTTCACAGAAACAGTGGATATGAATACTACAACAATAAATCAAGCCTGAAAGATTCATGGTATCCAGATCATAATTGCTAATAAGTTGCTGCAGTCAATACCTCCATCACATCGCAAGCATGAAGAACATCACTTCTTGTCGGAGGAACTGAGACGATAATATTATTTTTTGCATCTGCCGATTGCTCAGCATGCAATTGCATCTTATTTAATAAAGCAGTGACCTGAAAATAATGAGATAGTGATTCATTACTATGCAAAGAAGAATATAGGACATGAAATAAGTAGCACTCTCTCTCTCTCTCCTCCTTTCTTTCTTTCTTTCTTTCTTTTAGAAGTATTATCTCACAGTCAAGTTTGAAGCTTGGATCTAGAAATGCACAGAACTGGTGTCTATCATTGAGTTATACAGCTGCTAAACAGTGTCACATGTTCTTGACCAACTAGTCAGTATTCAATTGTATCTTCCTCAATAAACCATTGAACTAAATTTCCAGAAGTATGCAATGAATGTTTGAAGTTTGAACTGGCTTCACATTTAACTGATTTAGAGGATTGCATAAAAAATGGCTTTCTTTAGAGATGTCATTTCAGATGATTGATTCATTAAGCACAGGTAACCATGGAATGAATATGTTTTTCAGAGAATAGCTTTAATGCAGAGCCATTGAGCTTTAGTTCAGAATTCAGATGGCAAAACCTTAGCTTCTTGCAAAGGAAGGTATGTGGTGGATTTGGAGTGTAACTACAAAAGCGAAAAGGAGCATGGTTCCTTCTATTAATTTGATAACAGGTATCTTGGAGATGCCCAAAAGCTACAATTGCTCAAGAGATTCACAGCAGTCTTTTGGGCTTCAGAATGGTGAGGACTAGACAGTGGCAACAAGAAGGGATCGACAACACAGACATTGCCAATTGTAATATGCTGTGCATGCTGCAGCCATGAAAGGCTTCTGGGTGAGCAGAAATGATGATGGGGTAAGGCAGCTACCTGTAAGAACTAAGGCAATGTTGATCTTTATGATAACAGAGGGGAAAACTTAAATAACTGCTCAAAGGATGTAACAGCTTAGAAATAGGATGGAACCTAAGACAAATAGGTGTGACATGATAGTTGAACCAGCAAGTATCCCACCACTATGCTGACTGTATTGGCACCTTCCTCCAAAAATATGGATTAATGGGGAGTAGAACCTGAAATTCAAAGCCAAAGTAAAGGCTGTAATGGTGTCTATCCTTTAACCATAAAGTCCCATAAGAATTGACCTATTGCAAAAAATCACAACAAAAATATGGTAAAGACCATTCACATGATGCCCGCAGCCAAACATTTTAATTAGCCATTGAGATCATTTTTTTTCAATAAAAAAGGGTTAAAAGGATGATCGACAACACACTTCATTCTCATGTTCATGCAGCCTGTGTAGGAGGAAACCATACTGTGTCTGAGAATGCTAATACCTCACTTGCTGCCAGTGGCACACCAATTGAACCTGTGATGTAGGATAAAGGAACTTCCATATTGAAGAGTGACAGATCAGGATAGATGCAAGTTTTGCCATCATGATACACCACTTGAACTGGTTCAACCTCAAGTTTTCTTTCACAGTACACTGAAAACATAGTTACCTACACACACAAACATCATCCCAGTAACAAGTTTAAAATCTGGGGATCCCAGGTAAAGGATTGAAAACAAACAGCTTTTTGCTCACCATTGTATTCAACACAATTTTAGCCTTAGTCAAATCAGTGGCCGTGCATTCAATGAACACATTCTTTGTCTTTAGAGTAATAGCAGAATGTGCGCCGTTAATAATTGGGGGTAAAGACACAACAGTTCTGCAGAAAGCAAATCAGCAAACTTGTGACAAATATAAACTTCAAATGTCCAATGGGGTGCACTATTGCTTAATTTGCAAAACTGTGTAGAACCATGTACGGTACTGAATTCAAGAAACAGAAAATCATAAATGATGTAAATCAGCATGTATCGCATCATAAATGACACACAAATTTCCTATATGAGATAATAAGGTTAACAACACTAACCAAAGAAAGGTCATAAGCACCTTCTGCCAAGCATAATTCTTGTACCATGGAATTTTCCCTTGGTACTATTGAATGAACCATAGGAGGCAACCAGTGTACCAATTAAAAAGCCACGGGCACATAGCTGACATCCTCATAATGATGTGTTCAGCATTTGCAAATATCTGTATGTATGCATTTCAGCATCATGATCGTGATGAACATAATTAGAAAGTTTGACAAACACTGCAAAAGACACTTTCAATAAACCATCCTAGGTAACAAATATACCAGTTAAAAGCTACAGACACATTGCTAATGTTTTTATGATGATGATAGGTTTCTCATTTCCCAATGTCTGTGAAGACGGATCATTGTCATGGCTCATGATGAATTCGATAGCAGAATTTGACACCATCTGTCAACTTGACATGCCCTCTTTTACGCAAATTCATGATAAACAATAATAGCACAAGACCTCCACCAGCACCATGTCATATCTTCTTGCCTCAGTAACATCATTTAAGCATAATTCTGATCGCAAGATATAGAATATTGCACAGATCAATTCTAACGTGCCCATGCCCATGCCCATGCCCATATGCATGTATGCACACACAACAGCAATTGATGTGAATTGAATACAATACTGGAGGGTTCATAGAAAAAACAAATCTGGTCCAATGATAATTTCGCATCATCATAGAGATGAGGAGTTCACATGTGACTAGAATAGCCTTGTGGAACTCATTAATCAAACTTCATAGTCAGGATGAGTATTTTTTATTAGTTTTTAGTTAGGTTAGGTTCACTTAAGTCTTAATTTTGGACCTTGTATTTCTTTAACAATTTTGTTGACTTATTTATTGGACCACTTTTAGAGCATAAAACTATGTCCAATAGGCTTTGAAATATCTCTATTTGGTTGTTCATTAGGTTCGTTCTCTAACAGTTCCAAGATTGTGCAAATCTGAGAATGTTTAAGAAAGTTATCGACCATCTAAGAAAGGCCAATAGGAGGGTTACAAATTTTAGGAGTATTTTGGTAATTTTTGTTTTTCTTTCTCATGCTTTTACTATAAATAGTTTGTCATGGACAATGAAGGATATAGTTTTATGGTGAATAAAATTTTCAAGCTTTCCAAATATTGGGTTGTGGGAGTGTTCTTCTATGCGTGATACCTAAACCTAAGAATGATTCTTAGAATAGGCCTTTTGCCTTTTTCCTCTTATCTACCTTTTATATATTTTTTCTTCATAATATTCTCACATCCCACAAAACAACTTATTTCCTCGTAAAACCCTAAATATCAAAACACTCCATAGAAACCCTAGCCTTCCCTTTTGAATCAACAAAGCAGATTTTGTCAACCTTGAAAATGTTCTGCATAAGAAATACATTGATGAACTACATCAAAGGACAAAGCAACAGGTTAAGTATTTATAATAATTAAAAGCAATTGATAGAATCAAAACAGTCTGTTGCATAACAAAAGCTTGTTTGTACCTGTTGCTATCATATATGACTGGATAAACAGGTGAATTCTCAATTATATGCAAGAATTTCTTCAATTTCAAATCTGACTGCAGCAAAATCAATAGTAAAGTATATTAGAAGATGAAATGGATATCAAGATCCAATCCAGCAAAATGACACACCATTACAACTTTTAAAATAAAATGAAATTTATTGTCCTTACAACTTGATGGCAAACATATTGAATGATGAAATTGAGTGGCATTGAATCAGCTTACCTTGTAAAACTCCATTAAAGCATCGGCTCTGAAGCTTCTAGTCTGAGGAAAAACCAAGATAAAGTTGAGAAGCAAAGTTATAATTTTTTTTTCCTTTTTCCGAATGATCACAAAATGTTATCTCTTTTCCAATCAATACCATTTTCCCTTCCACACTCGTTGTCAGCCTACATCATGCACTTATCATGTGATCCAACTCCCTCCTTTTTCTACACCTACATGCATTCATCATGTGAATCAAGTCCCACCTTTGTCTTCTTTCATGTCAATCACTACCCATATGGGACCCACCTGAAATGTGGGACATCCATTATGAGTGGAGGTTCTTCAATGATCATGCCTATATTGGGAAGTGTCAGTGATCATGAAACCCAAATTCCACTGTTGTTGAGTCATTCATCATATAAGACCAACATTAGAGTGATTCATCCATCATGAGAGAAAGCTCCTCATTGTCGATGCCTACCACATAACATTCACTTCCAATGTCCACCATCCATTACGTAAGAAACCCCAATGTTGACCATTCAGTTTGCAGGGTTCCAAATCAATGTGAGTATCTATGTGGAGCCCCACAATTTCAAGTAATAGAACACAAGGCCACATTTAAAGGTAACCATCCAGCGCTAGGGACACAAATTAAACAATTCACCTATCATGTGCAGTTTGTTTCAATGTAGACTCAACAACTATTGTTCATTCTAGAACTTCAATGCGAAATTGCTTATGATAAGCAAAGAAGCATGTTCCCCAAAACCTATGTTTTCTTGTTTAGCAAGGGTAACAATGCACAAGGTAAGTGCCACTCTGTGTTTCTTTGGTTACCATCAGTAAAAAATAGCATTCAATAAGAATACCCAATTGAAAGAGATTTTTGATTAATCCTTCTCCAAATTAAATACTTACTTGTTTTAGTGGCACAAAATTTATCTCTGAAGGAGGCAAAGCCTGGAAATATATCAATGAGGTGTAATTAATGATCAATAAAATTAAATTCTCAAAGCGGCATTAGACATTAACGTGGACAATATCAGGGAAACAAAAACCATTGGCAAGCCAATGTAACATCTACAAGTCAAAGTTATCATACCACCAAATAAAAACATAATGATACACAATGATACATTGCTAGGAACTCATTGGATGTTCTTCTTCAGAAATGAAGATGAAACAAAGTCCAATAATATGGATGGTACCAATCAAAACTAGCATTTTGTAAAGATAACGCTTGCAACATAATGAACTTCATTAGTGAAGTACTTAAAAATGATGCCTAGAGACCAATCAGAGTAAATGGAGAATTGAAGGTAGAAAAATAGCCAGATATTGAAGAAAGAAGGTTGGCTTATATTTGCTGCAAATGATATTCAAAGATTGGTTTGGGAAATTTTGATGCAGAACCACAAATTAGGGCCCTAGGATACTCCACACTTTCATTACTTGATGCTAAATTTATTCCACTAAGCTAACAAAAGCAAAAGACACCGGAATCCAATATATGTAAACTTTTCATTGAAGGTGTTACCTCATATGTGAAAGGACCCTGTAGAGTGTCCAAATCATGAGTCCCAATAGCTACTAGCGTCCTCCTCCTAACATTATGAAAACAAGAATTATCCCACAACAATCAAGCATTTCAAGCATTGCACATGGCTACAGATACATGGACTCTATAAAGTATTAAATATGAATTAAGTATTCACATGCATAAAAATTAGAGATATAATAATCAGGCCCTTAAGAGAAATTATCCATCCAAAAATTATCCATTGACCAATTGTCCTTAGCTTCCGACTCCATCTCTATATTATCTTGAGTTGAAGACAGTGGAGAGAATTGTATGCCACTGTGAGACATCTATTTCTTATAAAAAAAAATATCATAGCAATTAGTGTGGCACATAAAATTTATATTGACCACTGCAGCCATGCTATGTGCCACAAGAATTACCAAACCAACAAAGACATGAAGACATGAAATTAAAAAAGAAGAAAAAAATCCTTATGATGTCAATGAAATGATAAGTTGAGGCCTTTACCTACAAATGTTCTGATGAAGCCTATCTTGAAGATCTATAAAACTATTATATCGAGCTTCATCAAATGTAATTCCCCTTAGAACAGCACAAACTATAAAGGGGCGAATGGAAGACGTCTGCAGCAGCATCCCATCACCAGATCAAAAGTGCATTGACCAATAATCAGTTTATAGCTGATAAAGGATTTGATAACCAGGCAATTACCTCAGGCTTTACATGCATTTTAAGCATAGATTTGATTGGAGTGTCAATAACAGTATACTTGGGAATCTTGTCACTTCCAACAAAAATGCGAAGGGCTTGCACAAGCCCTTCAAGACAAAGCAAATCATATCTGTCAAAAATGGTCAGAAAAAAAGTTGAAAATATTACTTTCCTGAAAGAACAAAATAACAACAACAAGAAGAAGAATAACAATAACCAAATTAAGACAAAAACCCTAAAACCTTCTCTTCACAACAAAGAATATGAAAGTTTAAACAAGCTGGAAAGAAAATTGAACAGAGTTTGAAAAAGCTTCACTCTGTTTTGGGTTTTCATTATCTGGAAAATAAATGTGAGTTAATTGTCATAGAGCTTTCTTTAATCACAAACAATGTGACACTATAGACAAGCAAAATTGCCATACATGCTCAGCAGCATTTTCTAATGCAGCATCCCTCCACAACTGTTGATCATGAGAGCCCATCAATGCTACCCAGATTGCAGCTAGCACCTTTGGCATAAGGTTAACCAAAGTCATGATCACTGGACAGCCGTAAACTTCCAATTGTAGCAGTGAGGCACAAATGCAATCAGAAAAATCAGACAAGAATAGATCCAGCGCTTAAATGACACCGGCATGAATAACAAATAATCTGCCTTTGTAACACCTGGCGAATTGTTATCAATCCAAACAGTAATCAACAGGCAAATTCCTACGAGTCAAACAGATATATTATTTGATTAAATATACTTTTCGCCATGTGGAATAAAAAAACACACAAGGTGGCCTTGGCAATTCAAGCATAAGCACTCCTTTAAAACTGAATCGAAATGCGCTAGCGACATATTATCAAAAGGGCAAACAGCAGGCTACCTGTTTGCGGGAACCTCAATCTTGTAAATCACCTCCTCATCCTCTCCCATTTCCTCATCGTCCAAGTGCTTCTCTTTGCGAATAATTGCTTTCTCCGTCGTCTAAACACCGACATAAAAAAAAAAAAAAAGGAAGCGTGCTTACAATTCTTGCAAAAGAGAATTGGAGCATAAAAAGATACCAAGACGGAACTAGGAGATTCGGAGTACTCACGACGTCATCGAGCTCAATTCCAAACTCGAAGCACAGCTCTTCGAACTCTTCTTGCGCTGCAACGGCACAATCCAAAAAATTCGAGATGTAAGAGGTCAGCGATACAAGTGCATTTGAAGTGTTCGAAGAAATGGAAAGGAGATTGCTCTTCTCTTACTGTATGATTTGCCAAGGGCGGTGAAGAGGCGATCCCGTCCTACGGTTACGATTGGCATGACGAAGGCTGCAAAAGAACCCTACTCGTGCTGCAGCTTCGTTAAGAGGGCTTCAGAAGAAATTGAAAGATGGCAGAGGAACGAGGTTATAGAAATTAATAAAACAAAATAATATTAAGATTTTTGTTTGCTTAAGTGCACTAGACTACCGGGGATTAGGGTGCGACTCGGCGTCAAATTAAGCGGGCAGGAGTCTAGCCAATCTTTGAAGTTTTTACTCAATCATAATTTTAACATTTCTTTTAAATTTTTAATTAAACCCTATCTTAACCTTAAAATTTTCAATCCAACTTC
>JAYJMB010005314.1:0-12100 GCA_036873735.1 Pouteria campechiana | reverse complement strand
ATGTGCTCATTTTAATTTCCCATTCATTAAATATAATCTTTGCATAATTTTATTATTTATTTATCAATTAAATTTGAGTAGATTTTTAAAACTTTACAATAGTGAACATTTACATTTTTAAAATGTCCAGGGCCTTACAGTATATTCAATTTAGAGACTACTTATTGATGAATCACCATATATTCCTCAAGCTTCATGCCTTTTTATCTGTTTTAGATCATCCTGTACAGGGCAACAATCTCATTCAATTACAAAAACAACATGGCTAATTCATATCAATCCAATAGATTACCCTTTTTACACATTGTTAATCATACAAGGTTATCAAACCTTCATTTATTGTTAATTATTTCCCAAGGAACATAAGTCATATACTCCATACATCTACTTTATGCCTAGTTACTCATAGAGCCTTTTTATGGAAGTATTTCATCATATAGGTTAATAGCATTAGTTAATTCACAATGATTCAATGTGGTTAACAATGGAAATCCATATCTATTCACATGAAATCACTATGCAATTCAAGAAATGGTTTAGCCCAATTACAAGTCAATTCGGGTTTTATTTTCATAATTTGCTGGTTAAGTACCCTATATTCAATACCCTTTTTTTAATTATCAACTTAATTATTATCCCAAAATCAGATATCTTCCTCTTAAGCAAAGTCTAACACAATATAATTTGACACTAAATCAATTTCTCCCATATTAATTACACATAACCCTGTAATTTTCACAAATTTTACTTTTTCATAAAACCCTAGCTTAACATAAATCATGATTTCTCTTGCTTAACTAAGTTTTAAAACATCATTAAGCATGAATAAATCATTTTTGCTATGATTTAATATCCAAAAGCCCATCATTTCCTCCCAACAGTTACTGTTCACTAACCCTAGCAAGCTAAATTCATGAAATTTGATAGGGGAAAGGGCTTACCTTTCAATTTGAGCATGTCTTCTTGCCTTGCACAAGAATTTGACCCCAACTCTGCAAGAGTCGACTCTGAATCCTAGCAAAATTGAATTATTCATCTTCTTCCATTGACCGAACAACTAAACCCAAGTTTGGGTGCATGCTTGGATGATTACTTGGCTAAATCAACTTGTTTTATAGTTAAAATGGCAAGAAATTGGGCAAAGTGGGGCAAGGGCATGAGGTTTGGGACGTAGGAGAATAAACGGTATGGATAGTAATGAAACGGAGAAGGTTTGGCCTTTAAAAAGTCAGATTTTTTAGGTGCTCCAGCACACTACCGAAATGATGCTGCGACATCAACTTGCTGACTAGCAAAAAATTATGCCTTGTTGAAGTGATGCCACGATATCAAAATCCAATGCCGCGACATCCTATCCTAATGCTACAACATCAAATTTTGATGTCGTGGCATCCACCTTATTAGATGCCCATATTTCCATCTTCTAAAGTTGTGTCATTGCACACATTTCCTGTGTTGTGGCATCGACCTACTGCCTTCCATTTTTATGTATTTTTCTCCAATTTTTACATTTTTCCTTTTCTTCTTTATTTCCTAGTATTTTCTCATATTTTTTTTATCATCAAAATACACAAGAATATCATCTAGTCCTACAGTAATCATTTATGAAAAAATTATAAAATTTATCCACTTTTTAATATCCTTTGACAAATCATAATGTTCTCAAATACATAATTATGGAAAATTAATACCCCAAGTGTTACTGGCTCCCCTCCTTACAAAATGTTTTGTCCTCAAAACTTTAAATATTAGTTTATAAGTCTAGATATCAATTCATGTTTCAATCGCACCATGCTTTTGCTGCACACGCTGATACTTAAAATTAATGAAAATATACATCATAATAGTTCATTAAATTCATTTTACACCTTGCAGATTTGTATATACATGATACATCATGTAACTTACATTTTCATAATCATGTAATTTGATCACTTATGATCTATTATCTTATTTAAAGTAACAATCAAACCAAATTTAGCATCATTTAACATCACTTTAAGTCCCATATTAGAAAGACAATTATTGATTAGCTTGACTAAAATTGTAAATTAATTATATCAAAATGTCATTTATCACCAAATTTTGATAATATTTCCCATATTGTAGCCCTGTCCAAGCCTATCTGGTCATTCAATTAGTTTCATGGGGGGTTATGAGAATGAGTTAAACATGTGGCTTCATACCAATTGAATAAATCATTCTACTAAGAATGTAATTTATTTTGGCTTCACATATTATCAATTTATGAATAGCCATAACCATTCAAAGAATTCAAGAAAATGTTATATTCACCATTACTATACACGCATATGACCTCACAATCACCTAAGTTTATCAATCATCTTATTAATGAAAACATCTTATGTCAATCATAAAAAGATAGATATAAATTCATTATTTTCAATCATGGCATCTATAACAAGTCATTCAAATAAAATGTTCACAAGCAAAGTCATTCAATGATATATCATCCTTTATCACAATCATTCATAATCATAAAATCCATTAGAATTACTCAGTCGTATTATATATTCACAACTCATAACTAATTCAATTCAATTATCACATAGTTTGCTAGTCTTCAAAAGACCAAAAATCACCAAGGGACTATTCATCCTTCTTTCATACCACATGCCACCAAAGGCATTTCCATCCTATTTTATAACGATATTTGATAAGGGTATACACATATCACTACTATGCCTGCAAAGGTATATCCTTATCATTCTTTAGCCTACAAAGGGATATCCATTCATGTCACTAATGATTTATGCTGACAGGGGCATGTTCTTACCATTCTCGTGCCTATAAAGGCATAAATCCACCAAAGGCATATCCATATCACATGTATGTCAATAAGAGTATATTAATATTACATGTATGCTGGCCAAGGCATTTCCACATCACATATATGTTGACAAGGGCATTTCTATACCATTTTCATACCACCCCATCCGAGTTCTATATCATACCAGCCTATCCTAGCATCCATGCCAAGCCTCTAACTATTCCGACCATCATATTATCTTCGGTCATACCTTTAGGGCATATTTAATCTGGCCATTCAGGCCATCACACCTTTTAGTCATATCCAATTCGACCATACAGGCTACACATTCCCTTTCTTTCAATGTATGATTTATTATTCCTATAACTCTAGCGACAAAAGTGTTGGATTCATGGTAGTATTATCATTACATCCTGCCTTCATTGCATTTCTAATATTTCAAATTTTACTATCTCCATCTACTGAGGGACTCAAGTATATTGTTGCTTTAAACACTTTTAAGATGATTTTTCCAAGCCAATCACTAACTCATTGATTATATATTGATGGTTTTCATGAGCTTACCATCAATTCACTAGCATACGTTACTATATCAAGATCAAGCATATCTATATCACTCATATAATTGTTCATCAACATCCTATTTGTATTTTTTAAACATGCTCACATTCATTTCACCTCATTCATTAACAACTATATTGATTCAATCCATATGGCATTTCACATAAATCATTAACACTCCATACTTCATTTCTTAGAATCCACTAAAAATTATTAATTCAATACATGAGTAATTCATATCATAATAATGTTATGTAATCCATATACCATCTCTTATTCAATTCCACACATCCCTATACAAAACTATACATATTCAAAATCTACACGAACTTGTCATGTATATCTCATATTAATGTTAACACATCAATTGAAATTATCATGCTCTAATCATAGCATTTCAAATTTAATGACCATACAATATGCAATCATACCCCAATGCATACATTTACATTACAAGAATATTGATATTCATCACAATTAAACACATTCTCTCAATATCATGTAATTTTCATTATTGTCTTAATTCATAATTCAATTCATAAGTTGTATCACCACCATTACTTAATTCAACCCAATTACACATCAATCATACTTCAAAATATGTTAATTATCATCAAGCTTCTATAATATTATACGAAGGCCAAAAATATCTGATCATTGAATCACTTGTATAAAATTTACCAAAATAGTCAGAAATCAAAATTATTATAAATGCCCATAACCTCATACTCACTCATAGCATAAAAAATGATTTCTTAATCATGTATGTTCTTAAACCTATTTCATAATATCAAAACAAAACATACATAACCATAGAAACAATCTATCATTCATGCCATACACAATATATCCATACATAATTCCATTATTAGTGCAATTATAGAATCCACATTCTTAACTTATCTTTACTCCAATATTTTCATAACTCTATAATCAATCAATACAGGAAAATCCATGATAATTTTTATATCAAAATTATCTATCCCTAACAATTTAGTTCAACCATAGTCAAATTCTTTGTTTATCAATTGTAACACCTGGTGGTGTTAAATTGTGGATTATTGTTGAAAATGAGGGGAATATTTTTTTATATGATGAGATATGGTGGAAAAGATAAAAATGTGAATGATGTCATTTATGTTCAAATTTTGATATAAAATTTGGATGATTTAAATAAAGTGTTTAACAAAAATTTACAACCATGAAATTATGTTTCTAAAGAATCAAGAAACACTTGATTTTGATGTTATATGAGTAAGTTATGATTAATACACTGAAACTATTCTCTATGTTGAAAAATAATGAGATGAATGAGATGGGTCAACTTTAATTAAAATTTAGACATATTTGTGGGATGATTTGGAAAAAGTTGCCAACATGAAAGTTGTAGCCCTTAAATTATCTGTCTAATGGAATAAAAATTACTCAATTTGGAGTTCATATAAGAAAGTTATGTCCAGTGCACTAAAATTACTCCTAGCAGGTCATTGGGCAGGAGGCTGCGGGAAGCAGCTGCGATTCTATCCATCCATAGTAGGCTGGGGGCCATGTGATGACAATACAAAATAATAAATTTTATTCCCTTAATACTTAATTTTTATACTTATTTGACTCCTATATGCACTCATTATTCTTATATTTTTATTTAGGAGACAATTGAAGTGGCTAAGTACAAAAAGAAGTCCATTGAAGGATTTTGGACAATTTCAGCATCACTTTGTATTTTGGACATAACTCTCTCATCTGACCTCTGATTGAGATGATTAAAGATGTTTTGGAAACAAAAGAAATATTTATACAACTTTCCTTTTTGTAGTTTTTAGAGATAAGGACTATCGAGGGCAAAAATAGGAATAATGAAAAGTTAAGATGAAGTGCAAAGGAGAAGCAACAAGGAGCAGAGCACCATAGGTAGCAGACCGACACCATTGGCGCCAACCCACTCCACATGAACACCAAACTGGGTAGTAAGATGGCACTATTGGTGCCAATCCGGCACCACTGGTGCCCAACTCCATTCCCACTTTTTAGATTCTACAGATTTTGCATATTTTGTGTATTTTTGACTCTCTGTAAATGTAGTTTCCTAGGGCTTTTTTGGGGTTCTTTTGTTAGGGTTTTGAGGAGGACTTTGTGGCGGCTTTTGATAGAGAAAATTTTCTCTTCTCTCTTTCATTTTATTTTCTTTTTGATTTCATGGCCCTGCACGACTAAACTTTTATTCTTAGTTTAAGGAGACAAAAGCCTCAGAATTGATATACTATGAGATCTAATTTGATTTAATTATTTAATTTATACTTTGAGTATTGAATGTTCTTCTTTATTCATGATTATGATTGTTATGCTTAATTGCTAGGAGATCTACTAGTTTATTATTCATTGCAATCTATTACTAGATTAAATATTAAATCTGTAATTGTTTGATCCCTCTAATCTACAAAGCAACTTGGGTTTAATAATTTATTGCTATTGCAGTTATTAAATCTTAGGAAGAATATTTGACTAAATTAAATGCAATCGCTAGTGCTAATATTGTTTAGGTTTACCAATCTCTACAAATCTTAAGGCTGCTATTAGATTAAACCTTTTGCACTGGCCTGGGGTTGTTTAGTGGTTAGGGTTAATTAGAATGCTATTTTCTAATTAACTATGTTGAAGGAGAGATAGGAAAAATAATTCCAATGGTGAATATTTAAAGTACGAATTGATTTATAATTATATCAATGATTAGTTATGAGATTCTGATGGTGGATGTTACCTTGATCCAAGGTTTTTTTCTCTGATAGATTTCTTTTATAACACTTTCTTAATTACATTAAACAACACCCCCCCACCCGCTTTCTTGTTCACTTTGCATAAAATTAAGCTAGAGACTACTTGTGGGATCGACCCTTATTAACACTACTATAGGTAATTTAATTGGAGTAAGGTTCTAAATTTGGTTGCCTACAACAGCACACCAGCAGGTGGCTGAGGTGGTAGGAGGGTGCCGAGTGGCAGTGACCTGATTTTTAAGGCCGACCCAATTCCTTTTTTTTATTTTTATCCAATTTTCCCCATTTTTGGTTCCATTCTCTTCCTTCCTTTTTCCCTAGCCTCTTTTAGGCTTGATTCCTTACTATTTTGGCTAGGAAATCATTTGTTTAGGATTAAAAACCCATTGATCATCTATTTAAAGCCACATTTTCTTGGTTTTGATGGTGGGAAAAGAAGGAAAACCCAATTTCTTGCAAGTGGGGGTGAGCTACTCGAAGTCTTGAGCTTGGATCCTCGTCCAAGGAGGGAGCTACATTTGGATTTGGTGGTAAGTATCTTTTTCCCAACTGATTCCATGATTTTCTTAAGTTAGGGTTTTGAGAAAATTTGTGACAGATGAAATTTTAGAGAAGATGATGAGTTTTGTTCTTAAAACCATAGGGGAAATGATTAATACATGTTTAATAATGATTTAAAACATATTAGGCTTGAGAAACCCTAAGTCATGTTGATTAGGGTTTCAGGAATCTTGATTTTGAGGAAAATTTGGCTTGAGATCATAGGGCAAATGATTAATTACATAATTATAGTGTTTCAGGGTTTATTTGGAATGATTTGGACATGTAAAACATGTTTTAGGTTATGACCTAAGTGGGTTTAAAAAGGGGGTTTTGTATATCGGCTATATAAGCCCTAAATTGATTGAATTACAAGCTTAATTGAGTTGTTTTAAAGTATTTAAGCATTAAACATGTCATATACAATGTGAATGTTGTAGGAAGTGAAGGTCCCTAATGATGCCCTATTCGTCAAATCTACTTTAACTTAGTGTTTATCATAAAATTGATGGACTACTACCATAAGGAAAGTGATATGGATGATTAGCTTGGAGATTGTCTATGAAAGAAACCTGTAAGTTAAATAGTATTATGGCTAAGACTAAACTGTAGTTTAATAATGGATTTATTTATGATGTGACCCATTGATTTGATATGAGTTAATTAATGTTGTTTATATAAATGAATGAGATTGTCATATATGTGTAGGATCATGAGCATATGGATGGCCCGAAAGTTGACGAATCAAGACGTAAGTAGGCTTGCTTCTCTATTTGAATGCATGTATGGATAAGGATAATATTTATCTAGTTGACTGTATTCAAAATTTTTTATTTTGGATGGGGATAATGAATATCCGGTTGGTTGATTTCGAGCATGTGTGTTTTGGATGAGGGATTATGATATCCCATGTTGGTTAAAAGTTGATGTTTATTTGTTTATGATTACCAAATGTCGGGGATAGAAAATATCCCTTGGATGGCAATGATATATTCACCAAGTATGACGAATGCATGAATGTTAGAGATTTGAAATGTCTCATAGTTAATTAGTCTATGATATAGACTTATGACTGTTTGGGATAAAAAGTATCCCATGTCTTTGCATTATTCTTGTGTATGGATGCCTAAAAACGGTATTGAGAGTATCCCGATATTGTATAGCATGTGAATGTTTGGGAACATTGAGTATCCCATGTATGTGGTTGTAAACGTGATATGCATAAGGTTATGCATGTTAGATTGATAGGGATAGTAAGTATCCCAAGTTAAGTATCTTTTTGTGATAATATGAATGATGGGATTGATAGGGAATAGTCTTACCTAATTGTATTTAAAATGATGTTTGTATGGATAAAGGGGAATAGATATTATCCCATAAGTCTTGTTTCAGTTCTATAACCTATGAATGTATATTTGGATGGAACGGGAAGCATTCCATGAGATATATGTAGTGCCCGAGTGGCACGGTCATGAGGTTATGCCTGTATGACATAATATTGATGTGTGGTGTCTATATGGCACCTAGTATGGTATGATGAGCCCATAGTGGTTTAGAGAAAATGAGAGGGGCCTAGACGGTATGATTAAAAATTATGATTGTATATGCTTGAAGGGCGTAGAGTTTTGTAGTGAATAGAGGAGGAAGTGAGCCTCTTGAAAATGTATATGCATGCTAGGTTATTTAATAGTTTGCATTCATGTTCTTGATAAGAACATGTAATTGTTTGTTTATTATTATTTTCTATTTCTGCCTACTTACTGAGTTGCCCGGACTCACACCTTCTTGTATAAATTTTTAGTTGACAGTTCAGGTAAAAAATTCCAATTAAAGATTAGGATGGATAAAGAGGATTTAAAGATAATTAGATATGGTAAAGTAATGGGATTGGAATCCCATTGAAATTCATAATTTATCATTTAATCATGAGATTGTTTGATTGTATCAAATTGTAAATGATGTATGGCATGTCATAGTAAATTATTCATGATATTGAAGATGGATTTGTATTAATCTTGGGAAATATATTGCCATCATGATCCAGTTTCGATCTTGGGCAGAACTGTGAATATGGATCTAAGTATTTAGACATAATTATTATCTTATAATTATGGAAATGTATATTTTATTTGATTTCATACATGTATATTAGGTTTAAATATCCATAATACAAGGTAGACTCTGCCAGATTTAGGCAAGATATTTTCCTTAGAATTAAGGAAATTGTGAGGTTATGGCAAGATTTCCCTTAAGAAGAAGGAAAATGGTAGAGTTCCGCATCGGCCCCGGTGTGCCATGGTTGAAACGCATAAGGTGGGGGTATGGGGCATTACAGGTGGTATAAAATCCTTTCTTGTAACTTATCTATGTGGTAAGTCCTATTCACCTATGCAAAAACACTACGTCTAGATTCATGATGGCAATGGTTATGAGAAGGAATTAGGAAATGACATGCCAAGGGGGTTTATGAGAAAAGACCAGTTTGAGGGTAAATAGGAAGGTGTGAGAAATGAATAAAGTACATATGAATGGTGCTATAGATATGATATGAATGTGAATGATGATGATGTGATATGTTATGATTAGGCCTAGGTGGCATGAATATGATATCCATATAAATAAATTTGATAGTACTATGATAACACAAAATAGTAATTATTTACTATGGGCAAAGTAGCATAGGAAAGCGTAGTGGTGCCCATAGGTGTATATTATTGGCCTGTTGTTATAATGTTTGTGAATGTGAAAGTGAAAAGGATGAAACTATGAAGTTTCATGAATAGTTGTGAAACTGATTTCAATTCTGTCTATTTAATTGTATTATAATAAAATGATTGGATTCCTACCGTTGATAAAGTTGTGTGTACCCTTGTGGGGTATTCGCTTGATTTGACTAGACATAGTTTGTTTATCATAATGATTTGAAATGAACTAAACAGTGATGGAATTATGGGATTCCTTAAGATACTATGTTTATGTGAGCCCGAGTTGATTGGGTGATTTATTTAAGTGGACATGACATGTGGTGGCATGAGTCTAGTAACTAATCTTTGATGAATCTTATAATTTTGATTGATTTTAATGTCGGATGACATTGATGGGATTGATACACTAGAATGACATTGTGTATGCTTTGTATTGATTTAACTTATTATCTTTGACTATTTGGTTAATTGAAGTATTTGTTGATATGGCATTGCCTTGCCATGATTGATTGTTTAATAAGATGGTATGTTCATATATTGTTTAATAACTTTGCTTATGAATATGTTGATTGAATAAATTGGCATTTTTGCCATGATTGTGTTGATGGATAGTGGATGTTGTCATGAGTTATTTGAGTTGTATTGATTGATAATGAGATTGACGAAATTATGTATTTCCCCATATATTTGACATTGTATTTGGCTATGGGCTTGAACTATTATGAATGATGCAATGTTGTGAATTATGATATATGTGAAGCGTAATGCATGGATAGAAATGATATGTGATTGTAATGTATGATTAAGTAATGAGAGTTGGTGGTAAGCTCATGAAAACCACCACTGTATAAGTTTGCTAATAAGCTTGGAAACCAGTGGGTTAGTGATTAGCTCATAAACACCACTGGTTATTAATGAGTTGGTGGTTAGCTTGTGAAAATAATCGGTTATTGTGAGGAGTTGTGTGTGCAACTGGCATTGTCGGGCGTTGCTTAATGATTGAATTGCATAGCCTAATTGGTATAGATGGTATTATGGGAGGTTCCTTGTAAGTATGCCCAGCCCCGAAAGGGACAAATTCATAACTCCAGTGAGGTTCCTGGTAAGGATGTAGTGGGCCAAGAGTGTGATATGGATAGTGTATATCATGAGCATTGCATTCATGTGGCATTATGATTATTGTCATACATTATTGTAGTGGTATCAACGTACATTATTATATAGTATATTATGAAACTATCATGTTTCAGATTTATTGAGATTGTATTAAATGATAATGTTAGGTGTGATTGGACAATGTCTCGTAATAAGGCAGTATGTAAACTTGATAGTAAACATGAGATGTTATTTATTGGTATATGCTTATTTTCTATTCCCATATTTTGGCATGTCTGCATATAGCCATAGTAAGTAAAGATAATTAGCTATCATAAGTGAAGTTTATGACTATATTGAGTAAAGTATAAGAGTTTATATTAATTGATTGTATTGGCATGTTGAATGCCTTGGAAAAGAAATTGTGTTAATATTACTCAACGATAAGATATATGATTGGAAAGATACCCTTCGCCTTGAGTTAATTATGAGTAAAACTATCTATCCTTCATGATTTTATGCTAACTTGAGTATATTGGAAATTTGTGTAAGGCACATTTTGTGCAAAGTATCATGTATTTATTGATTAGTTGAATTGTAAACTTGAGAAAAATGATTGCAAAAAAAAATATTTGACTTATGGACTGATATTTGACATTTAAGGATGAAACCTTTTGTAAAAATGGTGGTTTGTACCACCTGATGGTGTTAAATTATGGATTATTGTTGAAAATGAGGGTTAAAATTTTTTTTATATGATGAGATATGGTGGAAAAGCTGAAAATGTGAATGATGTCATTTGTGTCCAAATTTTGACATAAATTTTGGATGATTTAGACAAAGTGTTTAAAATAAAAGTTATAGATCATGAAATTATATTTCTAAATAATGCAACATCGGACCTGGTGTGGCGTAGTTGAAATGCATAGGGTGGGGTGCTGTGCATTACATCAATATACATGAATAATCTAATTTAGCATTCTTAATCATAACATAAGTACCAATTTATTCAGCAATACTAAATGTTGTATCTTTTACAACGATTAAGCATATCATCCAATGGTACTCAATATTCAAATTACCTAGATAACCTCTTGGCAATTTAATCAAATAACTAGCTAAGGGCTTTCATAATCATACTCAAATGGAACTACTATCATGGAGCTAATACAAACAATATTAATATTTTTAAAGCTATCCAAGTTCAATCATCTCTACTCACTTGTGTATTTTTAACACCTCTATCTCGGCATCATACTAAAATTTTCAATCATTTATCGTCTGCTACCAACCAATACCATGCTCAGGAGGCTACAAACCAAGTGGACTCAGCCACAAACCAAGTGGACATAGCCACAATCCAAAGTGGACACAACCACTAACCAAATGGCACTAGCCATCATCAAAGTGGACTTAGCCACTAACCAAGGGACTCAACTATCTTACAATTGCGGTGTACTCCAATTCATCCCTACAATCCTGGCTACAAATGTTACAAGATCCATGATGAGAATGCAAAATGTCATATTTTATTCTCCTAATACTTCATCTTTTGCTCCTATTTGATTCCTAAATATACTCATTATTCTCATATTTTGATTTAGGAGTCAATTGGAGTGGTTGAGCACAAAAAG
>JAYJMB010005312.1:0-12103 GCA_036873735.1 Pouteria campechiana | reverse complement strand
CGACCCTTGCATAAGCACACTAGACTACACATCGACCGTGCACTTGCGAGGTATTAAATTTGAACCATCAAGTTTTTTGGCGCCGTTGCCGGGGACAGATGGAAGCCATCACTAAACAACATCAATTTTGATCGACCATTATCCCCAATCAAAACACAACATACCTGGATTTCAAACAAAGGGATAAATATTATCCTAGCCATTCAATGAAGACAAATGCCTACTAACATTGTCATACTTCCAAACCATTTATCTAGCTTGATGCCTTTTCATCCTTTCAGATCATCCTGCACAAAGTAAAATCTCATTCATTATCGATATAGCTCAAACTGATTTCTTCTAAACCAATGAATATAATTTATGTCTAAGCCCATATACTTCCCAAATGTATAAGTGTATACTTGTCAATGTACAATCTAAAGCCATATGCTAAACATCCATGTAACTTTTACAAAATCTCAATTAAACTCTAAGTTCATTCCAAATGATTAACCATTCCATCCCTTCTATAAGGGTCATAGAGTCATAATCAAACTCAATTAATCCCTCATTGGGACATTTCATTAAATGGCTAATAGGCACAATGTAAATCATAATATCTCCATGAGGGTTCTTAAGTAATTCCATTTTCAATCATATGTGATTATCATATAATATAACTAACATGTAATTATCTTCAATAACAATCTAATTAGGGATTTAATCTAGTCAACTTATGGCTCACATGGCTTAAATGCAACCCTCTTTCATCATTTCCACTAGTCCAAATCATCTCATACATGTTCTAGAACGTGTTAATTATGCCATTAATCATTTACCCCATGTTTAATTCAAGAAAAATTATGAAACACCCAAATTTCACCATGCAAGGAAACCCTAGCTTAGCATAATTCGCGTTTTCTTAGCTAAATCACTATAATCAATGTATTAAATCATTTCTCCATGGATTTATAATCATATACATCGATTTAAGCCCAAAAATTCATCATTTCTCCAAATCCTAAAAATCAAGAATTAGAGATTTAGTTGGGAGATTGGGCTTACCATCGCTCACAAGCGTAGCTGTCCTCCCCAAATGAATAACCCAGCTCCCAGCTCCATGTTGCACCTTCCATTTCATGAAAATTCGATGTTTCTACCATTCTTCATAGTTGAAACAGCTTAAACTTAGGTTCAAATGGGAGATCAAGTGATTTTCCATTTAGAAAAGGCTATTTTTTAGTAAAAATGACATGAATTTAAGCATAACAAAGCTAGGGTATGGGTTGGGGGTGTAAAACTACGAAAATAGAACAAAGAAATGGGGCTTTAAAACGTTGCATTTTTCAGTGCTCCTGCATGCCATAGAGTTAGTGTAGCAACATAGGAAACCTATGTTGCAACATAGACTTTACTAACTAGCTAATGTCGTGACATAGACTTCCTGTGTCATGACGTAGGTGTCGCGACACTGAATCCCTGTGTCGCGACATTAACCTGCTGCCTGTTCAGAGATGTTTTCATATTTCATCCATTAATTCCTCATATAATTTCCAAATTGAGTGATTTTTATTGCATTAGAAAGACAATACCATGATCTACAACTTTTATGTTAAACACTCTTTCAAATTATTCTATTATCATATCCAAATTCAATCACAATGAATCCTTTTTTCAAATTCAGCTTTTACACTTATGAAAATTCACCATAGTCCCCATTTTACATAAAATACTTCAAATCTCCCAATAATCACTTCCCACACATCACATACATGAAATAAGACTTGTTTATGTTATTTATCATTTTATTTGAATTCAATTTCTAAAAACACTCATTCAGTTTTTTTTAACCAAAATTTTCTGAATTTTTGTACTATAATGACTTTACATGTCATTTTCATTCTAAAATGCATCCAAATCTTAAACCAAGATTTCCCAAACATCACATACCTAAAACAAAATATGTTCATACCATTTTCCGTCTCAATTGATGTCAATTGCAAAAAATTGCCTATTCAGTTCATTTTAACTAAAATTTTTGTCATAAGTAACTCCATATGCTATTTTTATTCCAAATTACATCCAAAATGCAAGCTAATGTTTCACACACATTACACTACACATAATAAATATCTTAGGCCATTCACATTGATCATAGATATGTTTTTTCCTAAATTCACTATTTAAGTTCTTTTTGCAAAAATTGAATTCAATGATTCAAAATTGAAAGATTGTCTCTAAAGTTCAATTTAAAACCTCCTACATGTCACATTATGCCTAATAAGCATGCTTCATTAGTCACTAAAGTCATATACATGACTTAAGTCAAAATCACTACTTGGGTCAATTTCACTCAAAACTAGTAATGAAGTCATTCTCTTTGTTCAATCCAGTTTCTCATAACAAATTTCTTTATAAATCACTATTTATCACTTCAATTCTTCACTTTACTGAAATGCAAAGAATTTCTCCAAATTTCAACACCACAGGTGTTACACCAACCCATCTCCAGAATAAGCCAGATTTTAGTCATCGATCAAGAGCAATTTGTGCCAACTAGGTTTGAAATTTAACTTTAGACTTAGCGATTCACTTTCAGACATAGCTAAAAGAAGACTATTGTAAGCCTAGTGACTCAAGTCAATTCAAAATCTTAACTTCCGACATAGGAAGTCATTTTTGGACATAACTAAATGAAGCTTGTTGTTGATGAAATATTTCACTTAGTTCAAAATTATAACTCTAGACATTGACAACAACATTCGGACATTAAGAAATAGGAAGAACGGTTCAATGGGTAGAAAATCTTGACAATTTGTTCACAGTTAATGACCATCATCTTCTCCAATGGGTAGATTTTAAATTTAAGTATGAAAGGAGAAGTAAGAGACCGTTTGAGGTTAGCAACTAGAGAAATTCAAGAAAATCATATAAGAAAAGAGCACTTATAGAGCATTTACGTCCATTCAAATTTTCTTCCAAGACATCAACTCCAATGTGCTGAATGCAAATCTATGTTTAAACTTCTATAATCAACAAACATCTGGAGTTTTATTTCAAAGATTAACTTCTTTATTCTGTTAGTGATTTTGCATTTATTTGTTGTACAAATCAGCCTTGCTAAGAGGCATATTCTTATACAAGTTTTCTCTATTTGGTTCAGCAAGTAATGAGACTTGCTAACGGTATAAGTTTGTTTGTCAACTTGGAAACCAATAGTGTATAAGTTTGTTGGTGAGCTTGGAAACCAACAAGTTCATTGGTAAGCTTGGAAATGAATTATTGGAAGATTTTGTTGGTGAGCTTTGGAAAATCAATAGTTGTTAGTGAAACCTGAGTGCAATAAGTGAGACTGACTTAAAGAGTAGATTAGGTACTAGGTTGGGTTGAACCACTAAAAAAAATATCCTTGTCTATGTGCTATGTGATTTGATTGATTTATTTACAAAACTTTATTTTAATTTGGCTAGAAAATCTCAAAGGCTCAATTCAGCGTCCCCCCCTGAGCTACCATTAGAATGAGACCAACAATTGGTATCAGAGCAAGCTTCAACTATTAGTCTTGATTATCGAATATCTTAACTATTTGAAGAGATCCCGATGGCCAACATGTTCCACAACATGCATGGAGAGGGACAATTCATTTCCAAACCTTAATACTTTGATGGTACCAATTATGAGTCTTGGAAAGTAAAAATGCAAAATTTTGTAATGGCTACAGATTACCAATTGCGGCTTATTATTGAAAATGGCAAGGTAGTCCTCAATAACAAACATTGATATACTCCAGAGGACATACAAGCTATAGAAAAAGACGCTAAGGCAAAATATTGTCTTTATTATGCACTATCTCTTTCAAGGTTTGAAATTTTTTTATGTACAATTCTGCCAAAGATATTTAGGGTACATTGGAAATCATTTATGAAGGAACTAATCAGTTCCAAAATACCAAAGTTAACATCAATGTAAAGGAAAGGGAGTTACTAGAAATATTAATGACTAAAAATTTAACAAAAGCTAAGGGAGAACGAATCACTACTATCAGCTTCATGGTCATTCACAACAATGAGGTATTTTTTAAAACTAAAAATCCATATTTTCAAGAAATTTTAGAAGAACTATATGATGATTTCAAGGTTTTAAAAGCCAAATACAAGAAGATAAAAAAGGAGCTATTTGAAATGACCAATGAATGCTCCAGATGAAAAGAAGAAAATGATTTGCTCAAGAATGACCAAAGCATCATAAAGAGAAAGAGTGGACAACAACAAGGAAAACATTACAATCATTCTAGAAGAAAACACGGGCCTAAAAAGAACCTAATTTGGGTTCCTAAAGATGTTGTAAATATTGTAAATGCTACACAATCTTCGAACATTAACTCAGTGGCACCAAAGAAATTATGAGTACCAAGTTATGCTGCCAATAACCCACCAGGACCCATTCCCAAATGGGTACAAAAGAACAAAGCATAACTTGTCAATCTAGGTGTGCTTGAGATGCAACATGTAATACACCAATCATGGTTGATCGATGCACATGATAGGGATAGGGAGCTTAGACACATTAGATCTTTGTGCATAATTTATATATCATATGATCATTGTGTGATGCTCTTAGGTACACATATTATTTTTATTACTATGCTAGTCACTCACTTCATATATATGTTTTCAAATGACTCATGCTAAGTGAAAGATTAATTAATTACTTTAACTTAATTTCATAGTTAGAATACGTCAAATAATGTTTTAAACATTAAGTAAGCCTTTTAGATATTCTCTGAAGTTAAAATTTGACTCTGTCCGAATCTCAGACTTTAGTATGAAATTCTTCCTTAAGTCCAAAATCCATTTCTAAGTCTGAATTGTGTTGAAACCCTAGAGAAAATAGTGAAATCCTGTCGAGACTTCATTTCAGACTCACCACTTCCTCTTTCACTCCTATTTCCTATGCTCGAGTTCTCATCCATGGAGAAGAAGATTCGAGTTCCCGCTTTATTTAAACACTTCTCTATTGCTTGAATCTCCATTTCTGCCCTTCCATATTCCTCCATCTCTCATCTCCGAAGAATCCCCCAAATCCACCTCTCTTTCATTGGAAATCATCAATTCCTAAATCCAATTGCCACTAGATGGTTGAAATCATTGAGTCGAGCATACCAATGGTGTCTGCATCTGCTAAGACAAGAAGAAGAAGATAAAGGGAAGAAGAAGGAGAAGCATCAACATCCCAGAGAAGTAGGCCAAATGATTACCATCTACTAGAGGTAATCTTTCGAAACAATGAATTAGCTTACAATAGATTCTTGAATGTGTATGATGAGAAAAAGGTGGTGAAGGAAAGAATCTTCGATTTTGAGACATTTAGAGAAAATAATATGAAGCTAGATGTACATAGATGGATTTGTTTCTAGGGATGGACCGAGTTCATGAATTATAGAGATATGTGCTATACATGAATGGTAAAAATATTATTCTGCAACTATGATTTAAAGGTGAAGAAATCATGGATAGGAGATAAAGAGATAGACTTCTCCTGAAGCTATTAGAATTTGTCTAAATCTCCCCATAGTTGAAAGATAAGAATTAGAGATGCCTGTATCTAGAGCAAAATCATTTTCAGACTTAGCTGGAACAGACATTGATAGTGATATAAGATGTCATGATCCCAACTATCTAGATATAAATCTAAGATTGGCTCACATCTTGGGTATCAATAACATTTATACAAAAAGAGGTGGTAGAGATAACATTTCTGAGAAGGATGCCAAAATCTTATGGGCATTGAAACATGGAAGAAAAGTGGACATGGCCAAAACAAGTTTTGAACATTTACACCAGGTCAAGTCAAATAAGAGATTCCCTCTTCCTTATGGAATGATTTTGTCCAAGTTTCTAAGGAGAGAAAGAATAGATTTTTCAATGGAAGAAGGAGAAGAAGTTAATAAGTCAAATGAAATAAGTGAAGCAAATATGAAGAAAATAGGTCTCAGAAGGACCAAGCCATCCAAGAGAGCAAGAGTTGAAGTAGAAGAAGGAACAATAGTAAGAAGAGAAAAATTAATCAAGCGAAATGAAGAAGCAACTATTCCCTTTATTAGAGAAGAAGAAGCAAAGAGAATTGAAGAACCTACTACTTTTGTAAGAAATAAAGAAATAAGGGAAGAAGAAGAAGTAGAAGCCATTAGTGTGAATGCATTATTTCAATCGCAAATAAAACTTGATTAAGTTTAATACTAATGAATATTTGTCAAGAGCTTAAAATGCAGAAACAGATTATAGAAGGATAAGATCTTATGGACAAAAGAGCGTTCATAAATTCAAAAGAAAAACAAGAATTAGAATATATTCCAAAATGTCAATCTTTCTGACTAAATAGACAGATAGCTTAGACAAATGAAAAGCTGAAGACAAAATGGATTTGGATTTGGATAGATGTAGACGTTAAGACAAAGTTGAAGAGACAAACCACTCATCTATCCAAGACTTGTTCGACAAGCACCTTGCAATCATCTTGGACATAGCTAAAGACGAAGCAAAATTGACAGAGCATTCATCCATCACCTATAGTCTATCTCGGATAGATAAGGAATAAGGAGTTCATCCGTTATTCCATCCGACCAAGGAAAGCTAAACATGAATAGCGTACTTCATCTGAGCATATGGTAGATAGTTTTCATTTATGCCTAACCTGATTCATTTGTTACTTACCTTGGACAAACTAGAAGATGAAGAGACTTTGTTTGATGAACTATTGGAAAGACAATTCATCTGTTACTTACCTTGGACAAACCAGAAGATGAAGAGACCTTATTTGATAAACTGCTAGAAAGATGATTCATCTGTTACTTACCTCGGACAAACTAGAAGACGAATTGAATTGTTCAAGTTCATCTGACATTAATATGTTTCTTTCCTTATTAATGAAAAAGTTAGATACACAGCAACTTCTCATCTGCATCTTTCTTGAAGCGTGAATTCATACTCTTTAAGGTTGGTGCAACAGGCATTCTAGCTGACAAGAATTTAATGGAAGATAGAGAATTTAAACGAGGCTCATCAAAACAGTCTTCTATCATTAATGGAGGTCACCTACCGCCAATGCTTAGAAGTAAAGTTTGTTATAAATACAACAATAGTGGAGTAAAGAAGATGAAGAACCCAACGAGAAAGCAATTAATTTCTTCCTCTTGAGAGCAATCACTGAGCTAAAAACTTCTACATTCAAGAGACTTTAGCCTTGCATTTAAATATTCCTCCACATCCACTGAAAGCTTCTAACTACCATCAGGAAGAGCATTTACAATTGCATTCTAGTTTCAAATCTCTTCTACTAGGCTTATTGTGAATAGTCTGTATAAGTACTTTAACCTTCTTTATTCATTCATTATTTCCTTGAACTGATTGTTGAGGCCAGACTTAAGAAGAGCTATGATTGTCTGAGTGCAGACAAGAGTTAACTTTTTTATGCCTCCTAGAGCTAGAATCTGGAAGAGTGCTGGGAGCATTGTGTTTACAGTTCCTGGAGCTAGAATCCAGAAAAGTGCTTGGAGCACTGTGTTTACACTCCCCAGAGCTAGAATCTAGAAGAGTTCAAGGAGCACTATAGTTATGCCCTTTAGAGTTAGAATCTAGAAGAGTGTAGGATGCACTCATTGTATTTCTGCTATTTGGGATAGTGGAATCCAATACACTAAGAGGAGAGTGTTCTTGGAAGAGTGTAGTAGAGTGCTAACTTGAACCACTATAAAAATTCTTGTATCTTATTCATTTTTGCATTGATTACTTAATCGGATTATTTGCTAGAGATATGTTTAAATCCTAAAGAGGCTTAGCATAATTTTTAAGTACCTAATTCATCCCTCCCCTCTTGGGTAGTTGCCTAAACTTCGTGACAAACAGAAGCCACTTCTATAATGAGAGAAACAATAATAAGAGAAGAAAGTGAATTGAAAGAAGAAGTTCAAGTAGAAACAACAGCAACAACAGATATAATAGGAACCCCATCTTCACATTCAACACCTCGAAACCTTGAGGGCAGACTCACAAACATTGAAACATCCATTTCAACCCTCAATGTTAAGATGGATTCTGTGTGTCAAAAGCCAGATACTCTAACTTCTCTGGTTAAGTCCCTCAAAGGTCAATCCAAGCTTGTCCAATCCACTTCTCCATCATTTCTTGTCCATAATCTCAGATCTTCTTCACCCTTGCGATCTCCACATTCTCACCATTCACACCATTCTCACCATTCTTCATCTCATTATTCCTCACCTTCCTCTCCTATTCATGAGCCCAGATCTGCCTCACCCATCAAGTCTGCTTATCCCTTAGTTGCTCCCTTTTTTCCTCATCTCACATCTCATACTTCTCCACTTCCCACTTCTCCTCTTGTTGCATTCTTCTATAGAATCTCCCTCATTTGACTCAGTCTCCTCTTTCAAAGAGATTGAACATAGATAGTTAATAAATGAAATGGTTGCTTTCACTCTTCAGTCTCAAAATAGATCCTTCACTCTTCTAGATCTTCCTTTTCCATATTTTAAAGATCAAAAATTCCTTGATAGTATCACAATAATGAAGGGTCCAACCAAGAACTTCAAACTTAAACCACTTCTAAATAGTGATAAGATCATAGATAAGATACTAAATAATTTCATCCAACCTTCTTCATCCTACCCAATTCCTCCACCTAAATGAAATCCTTCCATTGAAATTGAGTTAGATCCCATAGAAGATAGGATTTCTTTTCATGTTGTAACTAACACATCTGATCCTAACTTTATTTATCTTCCAAAAGATGTGTATCTAAAGTGTAAGAAGATGCATATAAATGCATATATGTTTGGTCTGCCTCTTCCTTTTCCAAATTTCTAGATTCTATATATAGAGAAAAACTTGGGATTATTGTCACTCTTAAATAACTCCAAAAACCCAAACCCAAAAGCTCCACCTCTCTTCCCCCACCTTCTCATTCTTCTACAACAGTTGCCCCTTTCTCCACTTTTAGTCCTTCTATCACTTCATCCTCCACTCTAGCATTTCCTTCCTCTAATGTTCCTCCTCCCAAATCCAACCCCTCACTTTCCTCATCCACACCTCCTCCTTCTAGATTCAAAATTCTAGTCTCCAATTCAATAGCTTCTCACTCCAAAACCACCCCTATGCCTCCCAAATCAAAATCTTCTGACTCTTAACTTGTTTCTAAATCTCTTGGCCCCATTGTCATGACTTATGTCACTCATAGACATAGGATGACTACCAACACCAAAGTAATTTGCCAAGGTCTATCTCCTCTTTTTCCGAAATTGATGGATCTAGAGTATCGAGCAAGAATAAAATTTGTCCTCACCCCTATGGAGTCCAAATCCAACTAATAAACTACTATAGAATTGTTCATTATTTTTTTGTGTATGTAACAAAGTTATTCTCTATAATTTTGCTTTGTACTCATTGCTGTTTGTGGTTACACATTGTATATCTCTATTTCTCATCAATGAATTATAATTTTTTATTCAAACATTACATATATATTTTATAGTTCTTTCACCATGTTTTGGCTAATGTTTGAATGTTGCCTATGATATAAAAGCATACTCTACTAATTTCACTCTTCCATATGTTCTGCCTTTTTTATTATGACAAAAGGGGGAGAAATAGAAGGAGCTAGAGTGAATTAAAAATAGAAAGAACTCGAATTAAAGTGCATTCATTCAGGGGGAGATCAAAAATTTTTGTTAATGCACTTAGTCAGGGGAAGCTACACATGTGTATGTTTAGCTACATGAGTCTATGTTCTATAAAATTAGAAATTTCTATTTAGTTTCCTTCTATGCTACATGTTTTATATTTTCTAAAAGGTTATTCACTTAGATGTTCTATCATCATCAAAAAGCTGGAGAATGTTGACCCAATTGATCCAAATCTCCTTTACCTAGCTTGATTTTGATGATGAACATATTTAACTAGCTATGTTTTGATGATGAGAAAAAACATATGAGCGAACGGTTAAGATACTGACTCTTATGTTCCCTAGTATTGCAATGATAGGTATAAAATATTTTTAGGGAAATAACTTCAAACAAGTGGACAACACAAACATAAATTATATTGGAGACAAGATCTACAAGCTTATAAGAAAGAAAACATAAATGTTCAACAGAAATAATGACATAGAAACTTTGAAAAGAACTTTCAAGATGAAGTAACATACAATTGAGATCACGCAGAAAAAGAGTCAATATATGAAGAAACTCAGTAAGTTTTAACACTATCAACTAAAGACATGATCTAAATATAAAATATTTTCAAGACTATTTCAAGATATAATGACCAAGCATTCAAGGCTAAATTTTCAGTTGAAGGATATGTTTGGCCTCAATCAAGCTCAAAAGATACTTCAAATGCATTTTAGGACATTGCCAAAGTAAATCAGAATGATGCCCAATTTTAGACATAGTAGAACCAAGTTCGGACACCATTTGGCTATAGATAGAATACAATGCAGTTCGAACAAAGAGAAGTAGAGTTTCGAACACAGAAGCAAGCTACGAATACTATCACAGCAGTTTGGACTTAGAACCAAATTCGAATATAAAAGCAAGCTATGGACACTGTCATTGCTTGAGTCGGTTAGTCCAAAATTTAACTTTGGACTTTGCAAACCCATCTCTAGAGTAAGCCTAGTCATACAGTCAAGAGCAATTCATACCAGTTTAGTCCAAAATTTAACTCCAGACTCAACAATTCACTTTCGGACATAGCTGAAAGAAGACTATTGCAAGCCAAGCAACTCAAGTTAGTTCAAAATTTTAACTTTGGACAAAGAAACTCATTTTCTGACATAGCTAAATGAAGCCTATTGTTGATGATGTTTCATTAGTCCAAAATTATAACTCCAGACATTGCTAACAACATTTTAACCTTAAGAAATAGGAAGAGTGTTTCAACGAGCAAAAAATCTTGATGATTCATTTGCATTTAATGACTATCATCTTCTCCAATGGGAAGATTTAAAAATCAAGTATAAAAGGGGAAGTAAGAGACCTTTCAAGGTTCATAATTAGATCAATTCATGAAAATCAAATAAGAAAAGAGCACTTACAGAGCATTTACATCCATTCAAGTTTTCTTCCAAGACATCAACTACAATGCCTTGAATGTAGATCTGTGTTTAAAGTTCTATCATCAACAAACCTCCAGAATTTGATTTCAAGAGCTTAACTGCTTTATTCTCTCAGTGATTCTACATTTCTTTATTGTACAAATCAGCTTAGCTAAGAGCATATTCCTGTACAATTTTTATCTAATGGGTTCAACAAGTAGTGAGCCTTGTTGACGACACAAGTTGGTTGATCACCTTGGAAATGAATAGTGGATAACTTCATTGGTGATCTTGGAAACCAAAAAGTTCGCTAGTGAGCTTGGAAACCAACGAGTTTGTTGGTACGCTTGGAAACTAACTATTGTAAGAGTTTGTTGGTGAGCTCTAGAAAATTAATAGTTGTTAGTGGAACATAAGTGCAGCAAGCGAGGCTAACTTAGAGAGTGCAGTAAATACTAGGTTGGGTCAAACCACTATAAAAAATCCTTATTTGTGTATTCATGATCTGATTGATTTATTTATAACACTATTTTATTTTGGCCAAAAAATTTCAAAGGTTCAATTTCCACCCCCCCTCTTGAGCTACCACTACAACAAGACCAATAGTGTAGTGGAACCTGAGTGTAGTAGTAAGATTGACTCAGAAAAGTAGAGTAGCTACCAAGGGAAAAAGCTCAATTCAACCTCCCTTTTGAGATACCTTCTGAATGGGACTAATAATTGGTATCAAAGTAGGCTTCACCTGTTAACTTTGACCATCGAACTTTAACTTGTGAAGAGATCCCTTTAAATAGCCAATATGTTCGACAACACATTCATTGAGGGATAGTCCACTTCCAGACCCCCATTCTTTAATGGTACCAACTATGGGTATTAAAAGGTGTGGATGAAAAACTTTATGATAGCCACAGATTACTAGCTGTGGCTAATTATAAAAAATGAAAAGGTGATGAGAATGCAAAATGTCATATTTTATTCTCCTAATACTTCATCTTTTGCACCTATTTGATTCCTAAAT